>JAVTVY010014891.1:0-68656 GCA_036873755.1 Hanleya hanleyi
GGAGCATTTTATTTTTTGTACAACCACCTACAGACACGTTTTTAAAGTGCCGTCAAAGGCCCTCACACACTTTTTGCTGGAATAGCCCTTATATCCTTTACCAAGTGTGACTTGTGTTATTTATTTATTGGATTTCTTATTGCAATAGTATGTCTGAGGTTTTGACTACTATTCCTTGTCGTACGTGCGGGGAGATTTTGTCCCCTTTGGACGCCCACACGGCTTGTTTTTGTTGTAAAGACATGTGTTACCGGGCGACCACGTGCGCCGAATGTGTGTTATGGAATGTGGCGACTTGGAGGAATTATGCCCAAGCTCGTCGTGCTTATTTGTTACATGCATGTGATGACCCGTCTTTGTCGGAGGTCGACAGACGGGTATTAGAAATTTCTTTGGTCAATGATATGAAATATAATGAGGATCTCGATCGAGTTGGCTTACTTTTATCGCCAGCTATTCAAGGTCCAGTTTCACCCACGTCGGTATATATCCCTCCCAGTGGCACTGTACAGGAAGATAATTCTAGGCTGTTAGACAGCTTAGCCTGTTCCGGTGCTGCATTGTCTGGGGTCACTTCCAAACCCGTTTCTTTGTCCGGCTTAACAAAGACCACGTCCGCCTTGCCGAGGCATTCCATTGTCTCTGTCAGACAAAGGAATTCTTTGCCACAGGTTACTTCTCCTTTGTCTTTCGGTTTACCTCACGTTTCTTCTAAAAAGAAAAAACCAATTAAACATCGTCGTGTGTCAATTTCTCCATTGCGGGTTAAATCGAAACATAAAATTTCTAAATCCGTTTCTCATTCTATGGAGTCTCGTTCGGACCTACCGTTGAGTGTTCTAGTTGCTGACTTACAAACTCCGGTTCCTGCGGTTGTTGATTCTTCGCATTATCATTTACATACTGCTACACGACGCTCTCGTACTCTATACCGTTCACGTTCACGTTCACCGGTTCGGAATTTAGTTTCTTCACGACGCTCGGTTACACCGCCTTGTCGTTTAGTTTCACCTGTACGGCGTTCTCGTTCTCCGGTTCGACGGTCTCATTCTCCGGTTCGTAGTTCTCGTCCACCGGTCCATTCGGGTACTATTTTACGGCCTTCCCGTTCGCCGGTATGCCGTTCTCGTACTTCGTTTCGACGTTCTCCTGATCCTGTACACCGTTTGCCTCGGGTTTCGGCTCCTTCTTATCAAGATTACCTCGCTCGTTATGCGCAGACGCCGTTTCTTGATCATTCGGTGGATCACGATTTATTACCCTCTCATCGACGTCATGGTACTCGTTCACCTTCGTCGAGTTCGTCGGATGATTCCACTTCTTCAGTGGAAAGTTCGGAAGATACGTCGAAGGTGGATCATTCACTTAGAATGCAGGCGCTTTTAGCGTTAGTTCCGGATGTGCCCGCCCCCTCGAAGGTTCCATCTCGTTCTAATTGTCGGACAGCGGCGGATTCTGCATTCGCGTCTTCGACGCCGGTAACTCCTCTCTCTTGCGCTCCGTCACCAGCTTGGGTGGATTTGCTAGAGAAATTTGATCGTCAACTAGAGGATGACAATAAATTCAAGAAGCCTCGTTTTCGACTTAATCATGTCATTCATGATAACGTGTTGCCTGATAATCCTCCCAAACGCGATCGAGATTTGAGTCAGATTTCTAAGACATCTAAGGCGACTCCGCTTGAAGTAAATTCCAAAGTGTTGGAAAATATTCAGGAGATGTTACAAGTAGTGCAACGTGCTTCATCTGTCGCAGATTGGTTTTTGTTAGCTACTTCTCGGATTGTCTTGGATCCGGAATTACGCTTAGACAATGGGTCGACGTCTTTGTCTCCGGGTCGCGTTGCTTATTTACGTGGTTTCATTGACACCCTCGTGCAGGCTAATCGGCAAGTCATTGAGGCCGGTTCCTATTCTTATGTTGCGCTTCTCCAGGCTCAACGCAATTCCTTACTTAAGGTTGTCAAACCGGAGGTTCCATATGTGGTTAAGGATCAATTGCTTCATCAGCCCTTGTCATCCAAGTTCATTTTCAATAATGCTATTGAGGCCCTTCTACCCGTGGTTCGTGAAGAACGAACTTCTCGGTTGATTGCTGCGGTTGTCCGTCGTCCTGGCGTCGCGTCGGAGCGTCGTCAGAAACGCGGTCGTACATCTTCTACCACTCAACAAGATGGTGTGTTTCGGGGAAATTTTCGTGGCATTGACAAACCGCCACGAGGCCGTGGTCGTCGTCCCTTTCGTGGGAAGTCCTCCAAACGTGGGGGACATTCCAAACAATGACTATCACATTACCGTGTCCGATCAAGCCGAAGATTTTCATCTACCTGCTTTCCGGTTTTTCAGTCATCATGTCGTGGGCGGCCGTCTACAATATTTTTCCGAAAATTGGCGGCTCATCACGGACGACGCCTGGATTTTAAGAGTTGTGAAGGAGGGATTCCTATTCGATTTTCAGTCGCTGCCCAAACTCATCGCTTGGCCGCGTCCCTCCCGTCTGCCAGTTTCCGCAGGTCACTTGCAGACTCTTCTGTTGGCGGTCTCCACGCTCATCGACAAGGGAGCTGTCAGGGAGTTACCTCGGACCGAGGTAACCGTAGGTTTTTACAGCCACGTGTTTCTGGTACCAAAGAAAGACTCGGACCAGATGCGGATGGTGATCGACCTAAAGGTGTTAAACAAGTTTCATCTCATCACTCCCCCTCATTTCAAGATGCCTACTGTTTCATCGATTCGGGCCCGCTTACATCTTCGGGATTGGCTGGCCTCAGTCGATCTTCAGGACGCGTAAATCCCAATTCATCCACGTCATCGTCGTTATCTCCGCTTTGCTATCAACGAACGTCGCTTCGAGTGGCAAGTTCTTCCCTTCGGAGTCAACATCGCCCCTTGGTTGTTTACCCGTATCACCTCTCCGGTCATGGCATTTCTTCACCTGCGAGGTATTCAAATCGAGGTTTATATCGACGACATCCTCCTTTGGGCTGCGGACGAGTCCCGTCTCAACGCGCAGGTCCGGTTCACTTTGCTGGTGTTACGTCATCTGGGATTCATCCCTCATCCTCAAAAGTCGGAATTGGTCCCGGCGCAAATTCGCCGTTATATCGGAGCAGTATTCAATACTCATCGTCAACTGGTATACCCTCCAGAGGATCGTTGGGACAAGATTCAGCTGCTGACCCAAAAGTTTTTGTCATCAACGTCACGGACACGTCAGCAGTGGCAAAGTTTGGTGGGTTTACTTACTTCCACACAGGACCTGACTCATTACGGCCGATTGCGGGTTCGGCCTCTACAGTATCATCTGTATCCTTACTTACAGACTCCTTCCCTCAACCCAGCGGTGCCGGTGTTGAGGTCCCTACGTCCACATCTGATTTGGTGGCAGTCCCGGCACAACGTCATGCGGGGTGTGCCTTTCCGGTTTCCGGCCCCGAGTCATCATCTTTACACCGATGCTTCCGAGACCGGTTGGGGAGCCCATCTGGACGATTTGGAGGTATCCGGCAGATGGTCAACGTTGGATGCCTACCTTCACATCAATCTTCTGGAAATGAAGGCAGTCATCCTAGCGGTTCAGCATTGGAGTCATCATCTCATGAATTCGTCTCTGCTCATCGCCACGGACAACTCCACGGTCATTGCGCACATCAACAAGTTGGGTACCACCCGATCGCTATCGATGTTTCGTCTCGTGTGGGATCTGTTCGACTGGGCTCTCATTCATCATTGTCATCTCCACGCCCGCCATGTCCCGGGCCGGCTCAATGTTGTAGCGGACAGCCTGTCTCGCCCAGACACCGTTCTTCAGACCGAATGGCAGCTTCATCCGGAGGTGTTTCAGCAGATCTCCATCGTCTGGGAGTCACCCTTGATCGATCTGTTTGCGACGAGGAACAACGCCCAGTTGGCTCTTTTCGTCAGTCCGATTCTGGATCCTCGAGCCTTCGCCATCGACGCTCTGTCAATCAACTGGGACAACTTCCTAGCTTATGCCTACCCACCGATGGCCCTAATTTTGGAAGTGCTTCAGAAGATTTCTCGTCACGACTGCATCATTCTACTCGTAGTGCCGTGGTGGCCTCGTCGACAGTGGTTTCCGGTTCTGGTCCCGCTTCTCACGGCCCCGCCACATTGTCTGCCAGTTTGGCCCAGCCTGTTACGTCAACCGCACGGGATTCTTCATCACAACCCACGGTGGCTCAACCTACACGTTTGCAGACTATCCAGAATGCACTCGCAGTCCAAGGTTTTTCAGCTGAGGTTGCACGAACGATGGTTTCAGCCAATCGATCTTCCACATCGCAGCTCTATCAGGCGAAATGGGCCTATTTCGTCTCCTGGTGCCGAGGACATGATGCCGATCCCGACTCTGCCTCTGTTTCCCTAGTAGCTGACTTCCTCCTTCATCTTCATCGTGATAAGAAGTTTCAAATCAGCACCATTGAAGGGTATCGATCTGCTCTGGCTAGGGTGTTACGTCTTACCTCGGGTACAGACGTTAGTCTAAACGATAATATCTCTGCGCTCATTCGCGCCTTCGCGTTACAGTCTCGCCGTACTCGCCAACTGTTACCGAAATGGGATATCGGTGTGGTTCTGTGTGCTCTGATTCGTCCGCCCTTTGAACCCTTAGAATCCGCTTCTATAAAAGCTGTGTCTTATAAGACTGCCTTTTTGGCGGCGTTTGCTTTAGCGTCTAGAGTGTCTGAACTTCATGCTCTTGAAAGATCTTCTATGACCTGGACGGCGGATTGGTCTCGCATTTCTTTTCGGCCCATTCCGGAGTTTATCGCCAAAAATGAGTCTGTTCGTTCAGGTCCGTGCGCTCAACGTTCGTACTCCATTCCTGCGTTGTCAGACTTCGTGCATGGTCTCGAGGACGACCTCCTGTTATGTCCGGTTCGAGCCATTCGCCACTATCTTACTCGTACCGATTCCGCTCGCGGCTCTCGTTGCCTGTTATTTCTATCTCTTCGCCCGTCGGCTTTGCATGACATTACTAAAAATACCATTGCCGCGTGGTTGAAGAAAACCATTAAATGGTCTTATCAATTGGCCATTGACGCTCCCCCTTTGTTGTCTACTGCTTCTTCTCATGAGATTCGCGCCATTGCCACGTCATGGCCTTTATGGAAGAACCTGTCCCTCCTTGACATTGTCCAGTCTTGTGCCTGGTCGGCGAACTCCACGTTCACCAATTTCTATCTGAGAGATATGTCAGTCCAGTCAGATAGCATGACCACGCTTGGGCCGCTCGTAGCGGCTCAGCACGTGGTCAAGTAAAATTTTCAAAAAGGGGGGGGGGCGGCATTTTGTATCATCGCAGCAAATCTGCTACTTGCTGTATCATCTCATCTCATTTCTCAATGATATCCACATGCAATATGAGTCATCTATGAAGGAAGAAATAAGTCAGATGGACGACCATGGACTCTCTAATCATCAATCTAGGAGGCCTGACACTATGGTGAGTTAACCTTTACCCTAACTGCGGTTTTGCTTGTGTCTTGCAGGTTATATCTGACTTCCTTCTACATGATCTCAGCTGCGTCACCTACGCTCAACTCACAAGAAAGAAGAACTGACACTTGTGAGTATTATTAATATTGTTTTGTTTCAGGTTGCTAGTGTCAGCAACTTCGAGTAAAAGTACAGAGAGTTGACAGTTGCGTAGAGTTGGCTCAGGGAACACACGCAGTCGACTCCTAGGCATCCTACAAGACCTACTCAGCTTCAGGAAACAGGTTGAGAAGTTGACGTAAGACGGCTTGTGGACTAAGAATGGTGTGGCTTGGCGCCCTCTAAGCCCGGACAGATTACGCATCACCCAACCTTAAAGGTTGAGCCAAGTTTCTGCATGTATGTGCTAAAGTCGGCATTGCCCCAATCGGCATACAATCCTGCCAAGAAAACCTATCAGCCCTAAGAGCAGAGGATTCAAACTTCTTGGTAGAGATTGTATACCACACCACGAGCACAGCTACATGGATGGAGACATTCAAGATAAGTACTGTTGTATCTTATCCATGTTTTAACCTTTTCGTCCTTGACCAGGGTTACATTTGTTGATGTTTGATGTCTCATTCTTATACCCATGTCTGTGTCATACCAGCGGTTACTAAGCCTGCTTTTAGAACTACAACAAGGCCGAGGTTCCCACCTCCATATGTTGGTACTGAGGCATTGAATTCAAGCAGGTTTACGATTTAGGAAGCAAATATTAAACATTTATGAACAATGTTTCTATTTGTTACTAAATCAAACCTGCTTGAATTTAATTGTCCCTCCCTTCCGTCCCCTCATTCCGCGGCCTTGCTCTCTGCTGGTCTCGGTTTGAGAAAGAGGATTGGAATGAGGCTTGCAGTGACCTTTATAGTAACCACGCTGGATTGAGTGGGAGAGCTCTCCTAGGGGCGGACAACTCTCTCCTAGGGGAGTTAACTTTTAGTTTTAACTTCCGTTTTCTACGTTTGATTGTGCATTTAAATGGAGATTAAAGGCATTGAATTCAAGCAGGTTTGATTTAGTAACAAATAGAAACATTGTTTATAAATGTTTAATTTTCGAAGTCCACGAGTTCTAGTTCATCATGGTACCTAATTAATTTCCGTGTAGTATTTCAATTTGAGGCTGTGAAAATGCATTTGTAGTGTTCTGTTACAGTTCCTGCATTTAAATATATTGTCTATTTGGGAGAATTATATCCTTTAAAGATCAAACTTTCTCTGCTGTAAAAAGATCAACGCTCAAATTTAGTTTCCAGCAGTATGGTGCAGTTAGATAAATTAAGATTCTGAGATTTTCTTCCACACTCTTTGTCAAATTAGACTGATTTATTTCCCTTGTAGACTTATTTCATGTTGGGTCAGCTGACCGATTTGGAGGTGTTAAAGATGAGTGGTGGAGGAGAGATCCCAGATATTGGACTGGCCGATGCTCTTGTCAACATCAATAAGTAAGACCTTAATGATAGTAACATCAACCGATTATATCTATCTCATCAGAGTGGTCTTCACACGTGCATTATACTACCCTTACATTCATATTATATGTACTTCCAAGAATTTGATTTATTTTGTAAGCCCACACCACCACCAAAAAAAAAATATAAAATAAAGACCTGCCCTTCAAAAAACTATATTCCATGAGAAACATCTTTTCTTTTTTTTTTTAACCTAACCTGATTGATATATAAATCCTGTTTTATTTGTAGATTAAGGCATTTGGAGCTGATCCACTGGCTGGTGGCCGACTCCTTACAGCATGCATTCTCACAGCTAGAGAGTGTGAAAAGCTTAGTCATACAGCCAGACACATCCAGTCAGGTAAAGCAGATTTATTGGCACAAGTGTGACCTTAGTTATTGGGTCAAACTTGGACCTAGGTTACTACAATTTTATCAGGTCTTACTATCCTCTCTATTTAGCCATTTATTATTGACCTGGTTCTATAGTTCGCCCAAGATACTACGCTAACAAAACCCAGTGTAACAACAATGGTCACAATATAACGTGCACGACCTGAAGTACGGGTCTGGCTTAGTGTGAGAAACTAGATGGATTTTGATCTGGGAGACAAAAGTGTTACTGATTTATTGGAGTTCCGAGATTCAGAAAAAAAATGGGAGCAATATGGCCTGCTGTTTGTCAATTTTTCAATGGCCAAGGATAAAATGGTACTTTTGTCTAGTGGGTCACAATCATTTCACCGAGCCACTTCGCTACTACATTATCACGACTGATCTAACAGTTCTTGAAATACTGTACTCACGTTAACCAGAATAGAATCCATGTTAATATTGATATTAATGCATAAATGTGATTATTAAAAGGGTTAAAAAACCCAAATCTAATCAGGTTTATATGTACATCAACTGAAAGAATAACCAAAGATGTTCACACCATTTGTTTTATTCTGTTGCCGATTCTGGTTTCTTGTCATTTCTTTATGGAGATCAACAGTAAGTTGGAAATGAACCCACTGTCTGAAGCAACAGACTAAAGTTCCACTTTTGTCCAAAACAAATTGGGACTACAAGGCATGCATATTTGATGGATGTCTTTTTTGTGAAGATATTTTGCTATTATTTATTTGTGAAAATGTTAATTTCAGGCAGCAGTGGTGAATGGCAATACCCTGGCAGCTGTGATCAAACTGCCCAATCTACAGAGTTTAGACTGGGGGATAGTTCACAGCCAAGACTCGACTATCATCCTCCATGATGAGCAAGGGAACCAGGATGTGAATATAGATGAATATAGTGCTATACAAAAGACGCAGTGCATTCCCTTCGTGCCTGAAAACATGGACACGGAAAATTTGACCTCTCAGGAGATCGACCAAATGACCCAGTTTGTAAGTGTAGAACAACTGCGGGAGAAACTGCGGAACATTCTGACTCGCTGTAAAATACATGTTCACATGTGCTGTCCTAGAGTTAGTGACATTGTCACCATGCAGTCTGCAGGACATGAGGAGAGAGTCCGTCAGTGCTCTAACGAAGTGAGTGGGAATGCCGCTGAGAATGTCACCAGGTGCTCTAGTGAAGTGAGCAAGAGTGTCAATATTTGCTCCAGCAAATTAAGCGAGAGTGTCACTATGTACTCTGGTGAAGTGAGTGAGAGTGCCATGATTTGCCCCAGTGAAGTGAGTGATAATGTTACTGGGTGCTCCAGCGAAATGGGTGAGAATGTCACCAGGTGTTCTAGCGAAATGAGTGAGAGTATCACTATGGGCTCCAGTGAAATGAGCGATAGTGTCACCATGGGCTCTCCTGGACTGTCTGAGAGTATTGGTTCACCTAATGTAGAACATTCAGATATGGAAACAGAACAGTCTCAAGATGGAAGTAATCAATGACAGCTGAAGCCTGTTGGATCTTGAAGGCAACCGCTATCCCTATAATTGTTGCTGCTGTCCCAGGACTAACACAATCATAATTGGTATCATGGTTCTTGAGAGTATTAGCGCACATTGGCAAATTCAAAACTAGGTGAGCAGTCACCATGAACTATGTACAATATTCATTGTTTACAATATATGTATATAAATATTTACGGAATTGCCAGTGTAATAATAATGTGATTGTAAGGCTAAATCAAATTGACCTCCAGGTTCACAGGCACTTTTTTGAAAAAACAGTACGAAGGAGGATGGATAACAGTACGAAGGAGGATGGATAACAGTACGAAGGAGGATGGATTTTTCTTTCACACAGACCAAATATATTCATCTTCTCTGGCAAACCGATGCAGTTGAACTCAGTGTTCAAGAACATTATTTTGACAAAATTTGAGAGAGAAATGTGTAAAAACAGCCAACACAATTCACCTTAGCAATCAGCAATTGCCGAGGTAAATGCCGTAGCATAAATCAGTTCACCTCAGCAATATTTAACACGATGTTAAATTGGAATATTTTAATATGACATTATTATTGCTGAGGTGACCTTTCTGAATTGTGAAGGCTGAAAAATGGACAAAAAACATTTTCTTTTTCTGTGGGCAATACAAATACAAATGACGCAGCAGTGCCTGTGAAGCTAGACCTATTTTATTCAGCCCAATATTGTACACTGGATCACTTACAGCAGTATAGAGTGTGCTACTCTCTGTCCCGCATTACGATGGGACGGGATTTCGGCAATATATTAGAGCCAGTTCTGCTCAGAGAAGTGAAATTCCCCACAGTATCTATATGTAATTTGTGCATTTTTATTCTGAAATTTGAAGGAAATCTGTTCAGAATCAAAGAAAATCTCCAATACCTTGCATGTTATTTTCAGAGCTCAATGATGTTGGCCTTGCAGTGTTACATTGTGACTAGGCGCTATGAAAATAACATGTGAGGTATTGGAGATTTGTTTTGATTCTGAATAGATTTCCTTGAAATTTCAGAATAAAAATGCATAAATTACATATAGATACTGTGAAGAATTGCAAGGCTTTGGCTCCAATATTTTGCCGAAAATCCCATCCCATCGTAATGTGAGATGGACAGTATGCTGTACAGATCATCTGAATTGTTTTCCACTGTTGACATGTTTGCAGCATTGACACGTATCCATGTCTTAGTTTCATGAGTCAGTTCCTTGGTTATTAAAACAAGATGGTAAAAGGTTGTTTATACACTTTGCAAGCAAATGACAATAAAACTCAGACGAATTATGCGAACTTCATCAGTGTCATTTCAAGGCTTGTTGGTGTGGGCAAGAAAACACGTCTTGAATCATCCTTATTGACTAATCGTTGAAACATCCTTATTGATTAATTCTTGCTGTCTTGCATGAAATAATCCTGATACATGTGTAATTGAACGTGAAAATTGCTGTCATTGAAAGAATTATTCACCTTCTGCTTTTTGTATATAGTCTTTCCTGTCTTCTCACAATTTATTCTGTCCTGCTGAACATTCTTGTTTGTTTTTGTAGAACATGGTTAGTCGAATGCATAGTTGCTGCTTTGTTAAGTTTCCCTGTGCTATTCTATCGTATTTAATAATTTATTGATCAGTTTCATTAATGAGACCTATACATGATTGATTTTGTGTATGTATCTTTGACATGTCGACCATTATTGAAGGTATGATAGCAGTCCATTTCCATACAAGCACCTTAGTAAGAGAGTTAAGAACAGCTCTGAGTAGTCTATACCCTATTACTTCAAATTTTTCGAACAGCATTTTTGGACTTAGAAGCACAAAAAAAAATCCATCTTTATGCAACTGAGGCTAAATACTTTGGCATGGAAATAATTAAATAATTTTGGCATTTATCCCAGGAACTGAATAGATAGCTTGCTTGTGAAATTTGAAGAATTTTTGCAGAATTTCTCACCACGGTAGCCTGAAGTTCAGTTTTGCAGTCTGAATAATTAGAAGAAACCTTGTCAAAATCAATAGATTTATACTCTGCATACATGTGCTAGACAAACAAAGTGGATGGTCATATCACTCTTCAGTGTTGGAGGGAGATAAATAATTTAGTTTAAGCTGTGTGCAAAAAAAGCCCACTTGGATGTGTGAGGTGCTTGTCAGCAATCCATCTGCTACCATACCTGTATATTGTGGCCAGAAATGGCTCTCGCTTACAATGGTTGTTTTTGTAGATAAATGTACTATTTTCAATTTGATGAGGAACAAAATGATTTCGTCGGTTCACAATTCAGACATACATGTCTGAACGAGTTAGTCCTGTGTGTTCCTTTAATATTATAGCAGTGCTTCCCTTCCTTGCCATTTCTCTGGAGTTTTCTCAATATGGTGGACTGACATCAGACAGTGCAGCTGGTGTTCTAAGGTTTCATTGTGCAGAAGGGATGCAGCAAACACTTCATTCTTTTGATGGCAGTCATAAATGAACAATAAAAAACTCAAGGTGATGGATTGTTAAATGAAGTGTTTCCAGTTACAGGAAGATCCATGAATACCACTAGATCAATTACATCGCAATGTGTTAATTCACTATCAAGGAGAGGCAACTGATGCTGTTAGATATGAAGAGAAAGTTGTTAGACTTATTGATGTGTGCAACTCAGGTGTACATTTGAGACTGTCCAGACACATTTCTGACTTCTCACACTTCCGTGGAGGAACTATTCACTTCTACTGAAGACTGCACTGGTTGAGTTTACAGGATAATTGATCTGTTCACGGAGAACAATGTCAATAAATCAGGTGACAAGGTCGTATACTATTTGTTGTTCTTGGCACCTTTTCTCATTTGGATAGGAACAAAACGTTTTAGACTCACAATTTAGGAATAAACAATTTTTATTATCATGCTCTGATCCACTGCTCTTTGTTCTATTTCATCATGTTCATCAGTATGTTAGAATTGGTATATACATATTCCAGATTAATCTATCCCATTATCAAGCATTATCGAGGCATCACATTGTATACCTCATACCATCAGATAGACCCTGATTGCATGGGGGTTAAAAACGTGGTGCACATTAGGCCTTCATTACTAGGCATGGCTTCATTACAATCCATCATTCAGGCTAGCATTCCCAGGAATGACTTCATTACTGGCCTTGATCATTCAGGCCAGCATTACCAGGAATGGCTTCATTACTGGCCTTGATCATTCAGGCCACCATTACCAGAAATGGCTTCATTACTGGCCTTAATCATTCAGGCCACCATTCCCAGGAATGACTTCCTTACTGGCCTTGATCATTCAGGCCACCATTACTAGGCATGGCAGGCCACCATTACCAGAAATGGCTTCATTACTGGCCTGAATCATTCAGGCCACCATTCCCAGGAATGACTTCCTTACTGGCCTTGATCATTCAGGCCACCATTACTAGGCATGGCAGGCCACCATTTCCAGGAATGGCTTCATTACTGGCCTTGATGATTCGGGCCACCATTACTAGGCCGGCTTCATTACTGGCCTTGATAGGCAATCCATTACCAGGCATGGCTTCATTACTGTCCATCGTTCAGGCCACCATGATTACTATGAATGGTGTCTTGACTGGCCCGGATTTTCAGACCATTTACTAGACATGGCTTCATTATTGACATTGATGATTCATGGCCTTGATCATTCAGACCACCAATATTGGGCTTGGCTCCATTATTAGCCTGGATCATGCAGGCCATTATTAGACATGGCTTCATTACTGACCTTAATTCAGGCCACCATTACTAGGCCTGGCTTCGTTACTAGACTTGGTCATACAGGCCAGTGCTAGGCATGACTTCATTACTGGCCCTGATCATTCAAGCCATCATTACTAGACATGGCTTCATTACTGGCCTTGATTCTGGCCACCATTACTAGGCAGGACTTCTTCGGGCATGGTTTCATTACTTGACTGATTCAGGCAACCATTTCTAGGCATGGCTTCATTACTAGCCTTGATCATTTAGGTCATTATTGGGCATACATGTAGCTTCATGATGCAGGCCAACATTACTAGGCATGACCACAGTACTGTCCATCATTCAGGCAACCAATACTAGGCAGGATGACTTCATTACTGGCATTGTTGAATCGTTACCGGCCTTGATCATTCAGGGCCTCATTTCATGAAACTTTACTTTTTCAAGGGCGATTTTCGCACTTGACCAAGTGCACTTCAAAAAATTCTGAAGTTATGTTCCACGTTTTTGGCTGTACTTGGTCAAGTGATGTTTGAAGTGACCTTTTTGGAACTCTTTTGTGTGATTTGATAATAAATAGTACCCCCGCAGAATCAATGTATGCTAAAATACTGGATGCATAGGAGCCGCTTGGTAGAATGTCTGTGCCACTTTTGGATCTGTGAGATGAAGAACAATGCCCATATGTGCACTATGATGCATAGGCAAATGAAAAAAACTTATTTTTCGACACCATCTTCCTTCATATTTGTCATTTCAAGTGCGGTTTTCAAGGGACTCGAGTGCGATTTCAGGTTCAAGTGAACTCAAGGTGAAGGGAGGTGATCACACACTCAAAAATCTGTTTCAGAGGTACCGTTTCATTAGCAGTGGCAGAGTCATTTCTCATGAAGACATAACAGCGCCTACTTTATGGAAATTCTCTATTACGACAATCACTAGGTTATACACGAATACATTGTATATTCTGGTTATACAAGGATATTGCTCGAATTCAATCTCTTCCTGACTGCATCGGCACACTGGAGGAATATATTTGGCTGGCTGTAACTTAGCAGAAGATTATGTCACATCGACTTCAGCTGAAGTGGCATTATTTTCTTGCCTTGTCCTGTATAATCACCTGGTTATACACGAATACATTGTATATTCTGGTTAGCTAACAAGATGTTTTAATGACTCGGTTATACAAGGATAATTCTGGTTAGCCAACAAATTGTTCTATATTGTCCTCCCCATGATCCAGACCATAATGGAGTTGATTATGTTTGAGCCATGCCCAGGCCATCCTCTCTGTGGTGAAATGTCTGCCCACATCACCATCTTTACTGATGGCCACAGCTCCGCCTGACCCTCTCACTCTCGACGTCATGTACTCCAGTGACCTCTCTATAGCTTTCTGTGCTGATAAACCTGGAATAATGGAAATTTGTTACAAATAAACTTTTTTGTTACAAATTACCAAAAAAATATTTCATTCTTGATGCTCTTCAAAGTTCACAGCTGTGCGTATGTGTTGACCAGAAGAAATCTATTGATTTTGTGGTCCATACGTCAAAGGCCAAGGTCACTACACCAAAAAAACATAGTTTGAGGTATGCTCTAGTGACTTTCACAGGTGACCTGTGATGACTACAAAGAGGGCAACATATCTGGGTGTTGTTCAAGCTCATGGTGGGGCATATGTTTTCCTGTGGACACCTTCATCTCTAGTTTCTGGCATTTCTTTATCATACTGAACTTCTTCATAAACTGTAATTCCATTGGCCATACTTTGTGTAGAATTATTTGTTATTGTTCAACTCTTGTAAGTTTGATCACCCTCAAAATATAGGAGACACTACATGGGGCATTTCAAGTATTACGTACGCAAAAAAAGTCTGCATTTTTTACCCCTAATGTACGCAGGGTGTACGAACTTTCTTTGACCCCCACTCCCCCCATGTACGCATATGCCCGATCACCGTGAAGAGGAGCAGACTCCACAATAATGATTTTGTCAAACAATACATGCATACCAAATTGCGGCATTCGAATATGTAACACCTATCAGGTTGGAATGTTGTGCCCTATGAATGCAATTCTGTCATGATTATCTCTAGAATCATCAGATAAAAAAAAATCTCAGAAATATCCCGTATAATTATTGTTTTCACAATTTTTTGAGAACTACTGGAAGGATTTTCTTGATACTTTGGAATAAAATTACTATTTTTGTGGTATGTTTCAATGTTCCGATAAATTTTCCCCGAAATATCACCGAAAACGTTTGGGATATATTATCTGGGACAGACCGTAGACCCAGACAGTAAGTTTCCTATACTTGCTTTATATTACATGTAGAGGGCATGTAGTATGCTGTCGGTCCAATTTATGGAAATAACCTAGGTTTGCACTTGGAGAAGAGATTGTTCGCACACAACAATCCCCCTTAGTGACGATGCCTATGAGGACATTTACCAAGCAGGTTATGAAGATGGAGGTGTAGCTATCGAGTTTCCACTACTGTCGTAATATACATGTATTCATCAGTACATCACAAGGTATAAATCTCCGGTGTGTACAAACCTTGTTTCATTAATCCAGTAATGTGGCTAGCCAGACAGACTTTCATAATAGATTCCCCATGACCAGTTGTTGATACTCCACCCACATCATTGTCACAATGACCACCACAACCTGTATGCATACACATGTACAATACAAATAAGGTGACCTTCATCAATTTTTGCTTTTCTATGCCTATTCAATATCTGTTGATTTAGGAAAAAAGATCGAGGAAGAGGTTGCGGCCAAGGGTCTAAACTGCTGATGTTTTTATCTGGGAAATTTGAAACCAAATTCCGAGGTGTTTATTTGAATTCGAACATGCACAATTGAATATTTATTTCACTTCTCAGCTGGTCAATGCGAACATTGTTTCAAACTGCGGGAAAATATAGATTACGCGTGCGCTCACTATAGTTACTGCAGGTATTTATCAGAAATTTAACACCACTTTCGGTACAATGATATAACACGAAGATGAACTGGAGGTATGTTCGAAAGCATATTTTACCACACAGAATAGGAATCACTGCTCAAAACTACGCTTTCTTTGAAAATTGTAATTATATTGTTACCTTCCAAGCTTACAGATGGTACGGGAGGATGTGGAATGCTCAACACATGCCTGGGGGAATGCACTAGTTCAGACGAAATCATGTCTGGGCCAACTTTAATTAAAGTCATTGCTCTAATCTTATTACTGCCTGAACAGCAATTCCGAATTTGACAGATGTACATTTCTATGTATACATGGTTGAGTTTGAAAACATGTTAATGGAACTAGAGTACTATAACAATAAATATTCCTCAATATTGCACCTGTGAGCATTCTAACTCCGCCAATGGAGGAACTGCTCCAACGGATAGCTCTGAACAATACGTTTCGGTTCCCTCCCAAAGTCAGCAAACTGTATAAATTGTTTTTCATTGTGTCAGATAATGGCAACAAAGTTAGCCATAACAGCATTCTTAACATTCTGTATGAAGTCCTAACATGAAAAACTCTGATCTACTATTGCAATATATTTGCCCAGCATTATGAACTACATGTCCAAACTGGACCTTTCACTGAAAATCATGTTGGCTGTAATTGATGATTTTTATGTCACGCCAACTATAGTCGAAGTGACATTAGGTTTTTTCCTTCTGTAATGTTTAAGCTTGTTCAGATGATGTCTTGAGTTATGCTCCATTGATCTTCTTGAGAGCTGAGTTCACAGGTGTGTTTTCTGGGTTAACCTGAAGAAGCCTATTGATTTTGAGGTCAAAGATCTCAGCATTTTGGGGTATGCTCTTGTGATTTCCACAGTTCACAGAAATGTTGACCATGTGACTGCAAAGAGGTCAGATTGTTTGGTGTTAAAGATCTCTTACATGATGAGTGTAATGCTTAAACTTCTCCCGACGCTGTCTTGACTTAATTACACTGCACCAATTTTCTCAAAAGAATTCACAGGTATGTTGTCAGTGTTGATCTGAAGAAACCTGTTTATTTTGGTGATCAAAGGTCGAGGTCACAGTACACGAAAAATCATATTTTGAAGTATGCTCTTTTGATCTTGACAGTTCACAAATTACTTTAGCGTATTATGTTGACGGTATGACTGCAAGAATGTCAAATTATTTGGAGGTCAAAGGTCTACTGCATGATGGCTATGAAATACAGTCCAGCTCATGCCGCACACATGGTGGGTGAGCAGGGTGGGACATATATGTTCCTGTGGACACATCTCTAGTTATGACTGTTACTTCTGTACTGAAGGTAGCAAGCTGATGTTGCTTAATGGTAATCCTGTATCAGACCAATTTAAACTCACCTATAATTGGGCTATCACCAACTCGGCCAGGTCTTTTAGCAGTTATCCCCCCTGTTGAAGTGCCAAATGCTAGGTTACCATCACAATCTAATGCTGTTGCCCCAACTGTATCACAGCCACTTGGTGCATCTACTTTTGCATCCCTATGAACATAATATAATGTGGAATAAATGTTGTGTAGCTGAAAATTGCAGTTGTATCTCCCAAATTATCTGTTAAAATGATAAACTTTTTAGATACACGAGCATGCCCTCTGGGTGAGTTTAGATAGCTGTTAATTTCAGCACCCTTCTTTGACAAAGAAATATACAAAAGCTGTAATAACAGAATTTCTTTCTATTACCAACACCCTATTCTAGTTGAATATATGAACATAAGGACTGTCCATTTAGCAAGATTTCAGAACTGTAGAATAAATCACCGGTCTCTAAAGAGCACATCAACTGTTGTCTGGAACTTCATGTATTGCTCCCATTCCTTCCTAGCTTCGTCCGTCACTAATGTTGATGAAGGAACTCTCTGTACACCCTGCTCCACTGCAAACTGATTAGCACCAGCTCCTACCAACAATACATGGTCTGTCTGAAACAGGAAAACAACAGGTCAGCATGAAAACCAATACAATTCAAATGTTTCAAGCTACAAGTGTTCAGGATAATCAGATATGCATCAATGTGACAATATTTGAATAGTGGAGTTACAGCTGTGTTACTATATGTGGCTGAGCATGGATGTACATCAGTTGGATGACTTCTAATGCAGAGAAGAGCCAATTACCTCCACTACAAAATATAAAGATTTCCAAAGCTGCCGTCACATTGTATCATATCTAATCCAAGACAAAATTGAACCACATGGTGTATCTGAACAATTAAATCCAATAGGTATGTTGGGTGTCATTCTCTCTAGTGTGACACAGCCTCTGTAATGATATTGGCATCCTGCCATATATGTATTGTAATATGTACATTTTCTGGACTGGTACATGTATGTGTAATTCGTTGAATAATAACTACGGTAAGCGATCCATATATACGATCATCTTTCGATTTACGATCGACCCCATTTTTTCGGGAGATTTACGATCGGATATTCTAACTGATTTACAATCACCCACAAATTTATCTTATTAATGTACAATGCAATGACTATAATTATCGCGGCAATTTTTACGTTGTGAACTAGGGGGGATAATCGGATATATCGTGCTTTTCTCTCACTTCCGCGATCTAATGTTTTCGATCGAGCCGATTTTTCTCGTCATTGCAGAGGGGCGTACGATCCAATTTTTACGATCAAGCATCGATTTTAGGACTAAAAAATCACTTCCGGCGATCGAATATTTGGATCGCTTACCGTACTGTTTGTATACATGACTGGGAGACACACTAATGACCATTGGCTCATTGTGCTCCCACTTATTCAATAAATTCTGCTTAACCAATAATATTGCTATAGCATGTATACAGACTGTTAATCACCTTCTCCATAACGAGTTTGGCCAGTTTGATTGGGTTCTTGATATCCTGGACACAGGCTACGCCTCCTGCATGCAGCTGTGACCCCTCCATGATGACAGCATCCATTTCCACCTCACCCACCGAGTTCAGTACAGATCCTGTCCCTGCAATCCAATTTTTATACATTATATTTATGTCCATGAAGAGAAAAAGTGGATTATGCGGCAGTGTTAAAATACTGTCATATATCGCCAATGGAGAGAAGTATATACACATCTGGTAGAGGTCTGCGCACATGCAGCCGATTCTGTCAGAATAAAGTGGATCTGACTTCGTCGGCAGAAACTTTTTGCTGGACACCTTCAGTGGTCATCCTGGTGTGCACAGACTCAGTCAAGAGAAATCAAACCAGTTTGACATTCCGCATGCTCCGGTCTGATTTTTACTGCTTATGACAGAATTGCAAAGGTGTGTGCTGGCCTTAAACTTCTATGTGAGTTTACTGACAAGACGATAGGGAATTTACCAAATTTACCCTACATACACATAGTCATAGCAGAGTTTAACCATCCTGTACACTCAGCTATATATTACAATCTGCACCCAAATGTCCATTGTGTGGTCGGTACACCTGACAACAAATTCTCCTCTTCAGTCATGGTATTCTATGGTGGTCTGTTGCAATCATATCTAGGTCCAGTGACGTCACACTGCTAATACATATATTTCAAACTTTATATGCACTTTTCAATGCTTGATTCAAGTTTAAGGTATGTATACTTTGAGTTTCAACACAGACTCACTGTTCCAATGTGCATTTTTCACCAAACTCTGGGAGACAGCAACTCATAAGTGTACAGTCAATTTGAATCTTGCATTTAATTTCCCCAATTTTGGTGAAATATGCACATTGGAACGGTGAGTCTGGGTTGAAACTCAAAGTACACACCTTAAGCTTGAATCAAGCATTGGAAAGTGCATACAAAGTTTGAAATAATATAGTATTAAGGCAGTGTCACGTCACTGGACCTAGATATGATTGCAACAGACCACCATAGAATACCATGCTTTATTCGCAGTTTACTCTGTGTAATAAAATCGAAAAAAATTAGAATAAATATTTTTTGACACTGTTCGCAATGGTCTTTCATTTGATGAAAACTTTACTTGAGGGTTTACGATCACTTCAAAGTGTAACTGTGGCATTTATGTAAGTGTATGTCATTTTCAAGATAACGATGTGAATAACGAAACGTAATCAATTTTTTCCTCAACATTGCACTCGTATTCTGTCTCGGAGGATTCAAACGCAACTTTCTACAGTCTATAAGAGAAATCTGCACTGCCTCTTTTGACATCAGAGATGACGTTAATGACGTCATACTTCGAGCATCCTGCACTGTCTTCGGGACGTCGCGGCAATGCAGAGAATGGAACAGTTTTGTAACAATGTGGTATTGTGACAGGGTTTATCGTTCCATAATAACGTCACAAGTTCCGACGTGTTTGTGGCGCTGTGCACTACAATAACATTAATAACACTGAAATTGTTAAAATTAAAGTTGTAAAACAAGAAACGGGGTATAAATCCTATAATTTGATAGATTATCTTGGGTAAAACGTTAAGTTGCAAAAGTACCACAGTTACACTTTTAAATACCCATACCTTCAACCTTACACCTTTCAACCCCATACAGTCACAGTGCACCATTTCTAAGATCATATCACTATCCAGTGACATAGCTCAGCATATGGTTCAACAAACTGCTCCTTTCATACCACTAATCAGTCATGTACACATGGTTCATTGTTAGATGATCTCCTGTGAAGCTCGACAAAGGAGGAGAACCAATCAAATCTACAAAATTAGCTTAAAGGTGAAAAGCAAAGGTATTTATATTTGATATATGTTGTATAATGATAGAAATATCAGTCTATCTACCTCACTTGGTTTAATGTGAAGTATTTCTTCTGCTAGAAGCTTTTCAAAGTTAAAGGAGTACTTACCTTATTTTTGATTGGGACTCTTTTTATCAGCAATCGTATTCCAAACCTTATTGTATAAAACTTATGTTTATAGAATGCGAAATAAAGGAAATATTGACTATTTGTTGCTCGCAACGGCGTGCACTGGGCGCCGCCATTGCACCACTGCGTGATGTTTTTAGATGAGTGGAAGTGAGTTTATACTCATCTAAAAACGTCACAACGTCATGGAGATTTAAGGTTGATCGTGCTGGTCATGCTGATAATTCGAAGGAGCAGGAACCCAGTTAATTCAATGACGTTCTTGTTGATTTTAGTAGTTCAAGTGTAATCATGAAAATGTTTATGAACTTAGAAGCATTGTCGTTCAACTGAAATCACTGGAAAATTGCAGAGGACACTCTTTTAGTTTACCGCTCAGTTTCAAATTTTGTCCAAATTGAATCGGGCAAGTCTCAGTTGAAAAATCTGGGGAAAGAAATTTTTCAGTTGGCGAAGATAACCTAAACCAATTTCCTTTTAGGAATCCCCATTTGGGATTTGCCGCGCCAGTTTATTCTTAGAATTAAAATTCGAACCCAGAGTAATTCAAATGCCGTAGTTGGAACGTCCTTAGATCAAGCGTTAGCCGTGACGTCGTCCTGAATTCTGACGTCATCAGTCCCGTCATCCCACAGGCAAAATGGCGGCGCCCACGTCGACCTCAAAGCGGAAACATGACTTCATAAATTGTAATAAATATAATAGGTTATCGCCTTCTACGAAAGTAAAATAGTTGGTTATATTTCTTTAAGAGTCTAACCTTTGTAATAGAAACCTGTATAAAATAAGTTAAGTACTCCTTTAACACTCAAAGCCCAGCAGTATTCAGATTTGCAAACCGTCATTGCTTATATCTTTTCTTAATTGTGATGTCACGTCAGACCAGCCTGACATTAGAAGCATTGACTTCTGGCCAGATCGTCTGGTGTGACGTCATAAACTAGCATTAACCAGGGGAAGATAGTAAGCAATGCAGATTTCATTTAAGAAAATGGACAAGCTTGAGATACCAAATTTGGAGCTAAAACACTTCAAGAAAAGCCAAACGAAGTAGATAGGCTGATATTTTCATCGATATTTTCATCAATATTAAATACTTAAAGGCAAATATGAAAACCTTTGTATTTCACCTTTAATTATTCATATTAACATGTACTGTACCGTAACCTGTTTTCTGTGCCACATTCTCTGCATTAGAACATTAAATATTGACTGGATGGCACCTTTGATCTGGCTCCATCAGATCCTACAGCGACATATGCAAAGTGAAGCCAGGGCCTGATCTAGACTTTTAGTTTGGGCACCCTTACCTGGCGCAGAGTGTGATAAGTTATAGTGAAATAGGCCGCGATGTGGGACTGTCGAAGCCCATGGAAGCTGTGGGAGTATTGAATGGTCTGAATACAGCCTGATAACTTCATATTTGGCAATAGTAATTGCATTAATATAGGTTTCAGCCTGTTCAGAGGGAATTTGCTAACGATTTTTTTTTTTTTTTTTTTTTTTTCTCTCATTTGGGCGCCCAAATTCATGGCGCCCAAACCCGTTATAACGGGTTCAAAAACGGCCTGGATCAGGCCCTGGTTCAAGCATAAATAGGACTGAATTAAGATTAGTGGCAGAGCCGCAGAGGCACATGTTTCTCTGGAAAACTTGCAGTTATTTGTAAAAAACAAGTTATGGTGGGTGCTCTTAATTCCTTCAATTGGGAATTCAGACAAGTACCTGCATCAAAAACTGGATCATCCTCCATGACACAGATTGCAGCTTCCACAGCGTCTACCGCATGACCTCCCTGGAGTAAAACCCTATAGCCAGCAGCTGCTGCAGCTTTCACTCCCTTGATGCTTGACTCGGCCAGTTTTTCTGGTATAGCCCAGGCACCCCCATGTATCACTATCACTGGAGCAGGCATGGCTCACTGAAAGGGTAGGAATTCATCAATACATCAGTGAGAAGTGTATATGGATCACATTCTCAAATCCATCAATCTACTAAAAGTATCTGCCTGTTATTTTAGTCTTGTGTTTTCTATCATACATCACAAACAATAGAGATTACAGGATGAATACATTTCGCCTGTGTGAAGATGACAGTTTTTTGAACAATATATAACCATGAGGAAAATTAAAACAAACTAGTTCGAGCTTCCTCTGACCCTACGCCAACAGTGACGGTAATATTTTTTATAGATTGTAATTTTGTCTTATGGCTGGGGTCAGAGAATTATCACCTCAAAAAATGTTAAATGATGGCGACCACGAAGGTACCATTGTCTCAATAAAAAATTCTATAAAAATCATCCAGCCATTTTATTGCACTTACCTCGCATCAATGGATTACTGAATAATTTCCCTACATGATCAGACCCCTTTTGGTGTGAGGCAAGTGCAATAAAATGGCCGGATGATTTTTATAGATTTTTTTTATTGACACCAGGGTACAAGTGCGGCTTCGTGGTCGCCGTCATTCAGCATTTTTTTAGGTGATAAATCTCTGACCCTAGTCATAAGACAATCTATAAAAAAAAATGTCTATCATTGTTGGTGCAGGACACTGGGAAACTTGGACTAAAAACAAACAGGTGTCAATATGGCTGTATGATACAGTGATGATACAGGCATTGTTTCACTCACCTCTCAATGCTATCTGATGAGTATTATTACACTGAACAAAGAATTAATACCAGGATCCTCTCCACAGTTGATCATCTGCTTCTATATGCCTTAATGCCACATCACGTCTGACCAAAGTTGCAAATTCAGGTCACATATACATTAGTTCAACAAGCTGAACCCTGCTGACATTTAATTTTGTGATATTGACAACGCAGGGTTCAGCCGTTGAACCGAAATTTCCTATCGCAAAATTTTCGGCCTCCCGACCCAGGTAACAGCGGGTGGATTTGGGCTCACAAAAATCCATAATACCTACCGCTTTGCACAACACTCAGCAGTTCCCAATTTCTCTATTATCATTTATTTTATTTTCAACATCAATTCTTCTTCTTATTTAAAATACTGGTCAAACTAACTGACTTCTGAAATAGCCTTCATTAATTGTTGTTTTTCATCAAAAATGTATTTAATTGTGAATGTGATTCAACCCGTGTCAACAGCAGCAACCACAACAACAGCACATTTCATGAGCTTGTAGCGGCCCTCAGTTGTTGTTTTGCTTCATTTAATCTGTTCGCAAGTCTGTCTCTTTTGTTCTGTAAATATTTTACTCGCATGGATTTTAGTTTATATCCAACAAAAATACCCGCTAAGAATGAAAGTCCCAACAGAATGATTGCCCCTCCGTTTCCACCAGCCATCTTGCTCGCGTCTACACACAGGGGTTGTGGCGAGTACAAATGTGCACATGTGCGCGATGAGCTGTCAGATCATATCAGGTCATATCGTCCAATGACCAAGTCGTTGTTGAGATGATTCGTTCAAAGGTTGAGACAGTTCGTCCAAATGATTTTTTTTGTAATATAATGTGTAATGTATATTTGTAATGTACAATGTTTTATTGTATAGCTCGGGCGTTGCACAGGCGGTATTCCTTTTTCTACCGTGTTTGCTGCAGTCGACGGACCAACACTTAGAGATGTTGGTCCCCCCGATCACATCTTCAGAAGCCCCAGGTATTGACCGTGTTTACATTTGAAACACTGGAATATGCGATCATGTCTCAACTTCTCCATGAAGTTCGTTCTGTCTAATCAACGAACAGCACAATGTCCATCAACAGCCTAATAACCTTTGCTGAGCACCGGACATTGCATCCTTCAGACTCCAGGCACTCGTTCTGTAATTCAGGTGCATTGGGGTAGATGACTTCGTCAACATGACTCAGTGCATTTTCACACCAAGACGAGGACCTGTGAAGGCAACAAGAACCACAGGGGCTCGTTATACCGTTGTTAATTAGGTTGATTACGGGGGGGTCAAGACCCCATTTATTCCCTACCTCGACCCCCCCCCCCCGTAATCAACCTAATTAACCAATTAACAACGGTAACGAGCCCCTGTGTCAAGAACCGGAACACTATACCATTATTTGTTGAATATTTACAATGGTCTAAAGTTGTGTTCACACTGTAACTTTTCACTTGGGTGGGTGGATATAGTTGACAAATATCATCGGCGAATTATTTTCGAAGCAACGTGGGGGAAATTTCATTGAAGAACGCCGATTGTATTTTTTTTTTAGCTCTTATGAATCGGTTTTATTGCGAGATATGCTATCCCATCCAAAGTTCTCAGAAGCGCCAAAGTGCGTTAAATCAAGTCTAAATTTCCAAAATTTTCTGGGGGAGGACCCCCGCACCCCCCCCGGTCTGACGGAGGGGGCCACCCACTCCCTGTTCCACCCCCGTCTGCTCCGCCTGTATACTATAATTTATTTACTGATTTCTATACGTACTGTTGAAGATCGTGATGCAGCCCATGTTAATCTTCTCTCCACATAACATAGATACAACTAATAAAAGAAAAACTACAGATAAACATCAATAAGATATATACATAAAACATCAATCAGACATACATAAAAACATCAGTAAGATATACACAAAAACATCAAATTTTAAGCTATATCTGGGACGAGTATAGAGGGATATGAAACGCGGCTCCTCTCTTTGAACTAGGGTTTGTCTCGCTAATTGATATGTTAATGAGTGATTAGTGATTGGTTAATTAGTACACCTCGTCACTGATTGGCTTTTGTGCGCAAAAGACCGTCACGTGTGCTTCGCTGCGAGTCCCGCCCTGTTTCGCTGGTCAATGCTGGGCGAATACACGTGCTTGTCAACAAGGCTCCATTAACGTGAACGCCAGTCAACTCAATTTAGGCCAAGATTGGTGACAAAAAAAAAATCCTTTACAGCTTAACGAGTGGCAAAAGGAATACATCATGCAAACGACAAGAAACAAAACTAGTGCACAGAGAAAAAAAATCTAAAAAAACATGACTCAAAAGAGTAGTTCAATCACAAAAACGTACAAGAATTGTGAGATTTGTTCAGAATTCTACATATTTGGCATTTTTACGATTTTCACGAGCAATTATTTACAAAAACGAAAATGGAAAATTAAAACATTTTGCGTACTGTCAATGACATGCTTGCATATTTTGTAAAAACTAGCACAGATATACTTCAAAAATTGAGATAAATGAGAAGTTTGATCACAAAGAAGGGGAAAAATGAGTTTTTCCTTGCCGCTCCAGCCGCTCAGTTATCGGCAGCGCAGAGCGGTCGAAAGTTGTCATGAAAATATGCATCTTTTCGATGAAAATCCCTCAAAAGTTTCTTCTCTCAAAATAGTACCCGTCTCGATCAAATAATCTGATGCCAATTACTGCAGAAGAACGTCTATAAATCTGGTAAAATCTGAAATGAATTCGTGACGAAAACTAGGCGATGCAAAGGCTCACGCGCGTAGAGCGCGAGACCTGGCAGGCGAGACATACATTCAGCGTGCGCTCGCGGCGGCGCCTTTGATGTCGGGGTACGTTTCATATCCCTTTAATATTCGTCCCAGGCTATATACATAATAACATCAATGAAACTAGCTCTGGTGGGAGAAATGCCCCAGCGGAGTTTCCTTTCACCGGAGCACAGTTATTCCTATCTACCGTGTTTGCAGCAGTTGACGGACCAACACTCTAGAATAGTGGTGAGAGAAAACTCCGCTGGGGCAATACAATACAAACTTTATTTATACTCAGAATTACAATATTTGCAACGCTAGCACTACCGAGCTAATATATCTGAGGTTAAATAACAGTAAAAATAAATTAAAAACAGCGATGAAGGTAAAAGCAAAAAGGGCAAAAAACGCAGTAGCATAATAAAACTTAGATTTTGCAGAAGTGGCATTTACATGCATCACCCGTCCACGTTTTAATAAACCTCCTGAAAACCTTAATGTCAGTTGTTTCCCGGAGCTGATCTGGTAGTCCGTTCCATATTTTGGCACCGAAGGTTTTGAAGGAGTGTAACCCAGAAGTTACAGTTCTGACATACTGCCTAGTAACAGTGTTTTTTGCCTTAGATTATACCGGCAGTTTTTCTTTTCGAACATATCGTTCAGATAAGGTGGATTCAGCCCATTCAGACATTTAAAAACCTCGATGGCAATTTTCTGCAATCTAGCCACCTCGAGACTTGGCAGATTTGCTTTCCTGAGCAAGGCTTCATAAGATCAATGGTTAGTCTTGTATATAAATTTTAGAGCTCTATGCTGTAGCTTTTCTAACTTTTTAGTGTTTACAGCTCCACAGTGATGCCAAACTAGCTACGTTTACAGGGCAATAACCAAAGTTTGACAAAACAAAAGACTTGTAAATTAACAATCTAGAGGCTTCATCCAAACAATTTGATAACTTCTTTAACACATTCAATTGCCTACTGGCATTTCTAATAATATTTGACACATGTCTGTCAAATTTTAGTTTGTTGTCCAGTTCAACCATCAACAGCTTCGTACATGGTGTGCTATTTACAGAGCAGCTGTTGATATCCACAGTTATGTCCCCTACATCACAAGATGTCATAATTTGAAATTTTGCAGGTTAGCTTGCATTTGATTTGTTTCACACCATGAAAGTATATCTGAACTTGTTTGCCTTACATGGTGCACAATTTCACATGTACTTTTCCTCTCAACTAAGACAGAGTGCAACCGCATTCCCTGCCAGGCCATATGCCTTCAGTTTTGCCACAATGAGGGAATGCGGAAGGCAGTCAAAAGCCTTTGATAAGTCAACTATCAGTAGGCCTACCGATTTCTCCCACCAGAGCTACTTTTATTGATGTTATTATGTATAGCTTAAAATTTGATGTTTTTGTGTATATCTTACTGATGTTTTTATGTATGACTTATTGATGTTTAGCTGTAGTTGTATATGTTATTTGAGGAGAAGATTAACATGGGCTGCATCACACTCTTCAAATGTACGTATAGAAATCAGTAAAATAAATAAATGAAAATCATACTCTGATCGATGCACAACTTTTGGAACTGTGGTCAATATAGCTCTTGTACATTGGATGATATAAAAGTTAATTTTATATCATTCAATCCACCTTTTTGTGTTGCATAGGATTTCTTAACTGGTACCGTAACGGTACCGTCAAAGTCTGACAGCGTACAGGGGGTTGTTGGCCTTCACTTCGAATGGGCACCTCAGGAGGTTCGCTGCATGAGAAAACGGGCAAATAGTGGGTTCGCTTCAATCTGCAAAGGGCATAATGCAATGGCGTAGACGAGGGGAGCCTTGGGGGCTTCAGCCCCCCTCCTCCAATTTTGATGGCGGGCAAAAAAAAAAAAATTAAAAAAAAATAATAAAAAAAAACAAACAAAAAACAAAACAAAAAACAACCAAAACAAAAAAACGGAAGAAAGAAACAAACAAAAAGAAAATGTTTATCTCGTCACATATCTTACCAATTGTTGCTAAATCCGGGGAATTGTTTATCACCAACAAATGCTTACCATAGGTAGAATAAGATTGCACGATTGCAATCGGTCAGTGAACAAAACAACAGATTGTCGATATCGGGCTCAAATCTCGTGCGACCGTCTCCCGAGATACGAACAATGTGCTCCAATCCAATCAAATATTGCCCATTTGGACGAAGAAACTTTAACACGTTGGCTGAACTTTTTTTTTCAATTGAGGTCCCAGTCAAACTTACCAAAAAATAAATTTATTTATTCACAAACAGGAGATATATATACAAACTCTCAACTAATTTTCACAGAGAAACCCTACAAGTAAAGGTATAAAATCTAACTAGACCCGAAGTCACTCTTTGGTAACTGGTGTAAATATGATCAATATGGATCGGTTTTTGCCACTATTCCGAGAAAGAACCAATAAGCTTACATTTTTTGATAAGTTTGGCAACTTCAGTTCGAAAATAGTTCAGGTATGATCGATTAAAACAATTTGTATGTTAAAGAGAAAGCAAAGCGATCCAGTTAACAGACCAGAACTCATGCGGTCAGCTCTCGTCAATGCACCGCCTCCTGCTATCGGGGCAAAATAGTATTGTATAAGGATTAACTTGAATTATAGTGCAAATCCGGGATTGAAAGATCATTTCAGCTTGTATATCAGTGTAAATGATATACGAGACATTTTTGCACAAATTAAAAGTTCAACTTTTACAATCTTTTACCGCTCAAATGCTCTCATTGAGCGCCGATTTAACATCAATTTTCCACGCGGCGAGGGGGATATCCCAGTAGTATATAAAAACCCGCTAAAGTCCCATTTTGCCGGGGGAGATAACTCTTTGTGGCGCTAGGTGGCGTGGAGGTCACGGAGCGGTCAAGTGCACTATAGTTCCAACAGGTGGCGCCACCATGGACCGATTGGGTCGTGTGGGGTGTCAAAGTGAAGCTCTCCTCCAGGACTATCCAGTCATGGGTGGGTGTATGTTTTCACAAAAAATAATAAAAAAATAAATAAATAAAAAGCGGAACAGGGACTTTACTCCTACAATAGGGGTATGGGGTATGGGGGTGGTCATTTTTTTTTGATTTTACCATGGGTTGTTTGGTCTTGTTTTTCGCGTCTCGCCACGAAAAACACGATGGGAAGGGTTTCGGAGGTAAGCGGTGAAATTTTTCGAAAAGTACCGGGTAGGTCGGTATATAGGCCCATATAGGCCCATACTGGCTATGAAGGATAGGTCCATACTGGGAAATTCACACATGTTCATTGCCGTATGGGTTGTTTGGCCTTGTTTTTCGCGTCTCACCATGCAGAACACGATGGGAGGGTCTCGACGTTAAGCGGTAAATTTTTCTGAAAAGTACCGGGTAGGTCTATATATAGGCCCATACCGGCTATGGGGGATAGGTCCATACTGGGAAATTCACTTATATTCATTGTGATATGGGTTGTTTGGTCTTGTTTTTCACGTCTCACCATGTAGAACACGATGGGAGGGGCCTCGAAGTTAAGCGGTGAAATTTTCGAAAAGTTCACGGAGGTCTGGATATAGGTCCATTGGCCCATATACTGTCTATGGGGGATAGGTCCATACTGGGAAATTCACACATGTTCATTGCGATATGGGTTGTTTGGTCTTGTTTTTCACGTCTCACCATGTAGAACACGACGGTAGGGGTCTCGAAGTTAAGCGGTAATTTTTTTTTGAAAAGTCCAGGTACCGGGTAGGTCTGTATATAGGCCCATAGGCCTACTGGCTCAGTGCATAGGTCCATACTGGGTGGACGTTTTGGGGTCTAGGTGATCCCCTAGTGGTCCCATGGTGTCGTATGAGGTTTTATTTTGAGCACCCGACTGGATCGTTTTCAATATTCTGCGCATGCGCAATCTGGCCGTAGTATAGAAAGCAGGCATTTTGGGGGGTGCGTGAGGGTGTGTTTGGGGTAGAGATGGACCACTATTGATCCAAATGGGTCGTGGGAGGTGTCAAAGTGAAGCTTTTGTGGGGTAGAGTCAGAATGGCGTGTTTTTTATTGCAAGTCGCGTCAATCTACCCATGCGCAGTTGGGTGTAGTAAGTAAAGTGGTCATTTTGGGGGTGCATGTGGGTGTGTTTGGAGTAGAGATGGACCACTATTGGTCCGAATGTGTCGTGGGATGTGCCATTTTGTAGCTCTCGGAGTGTAGACCCCGATTTCAGGGCTGTCCACAGCATCTGTGACGTCATCAGTACGAGTAGTAGCGAAAATGGACATTTTGGGTAAGTGAAGGAAGGTATTTGGGGTAGAAATGGACCACTATTAGTCCGAATGTGTCGTGGGAGGTGTCATCTTGTAGCTCTCGGGGTGTACATCCCGATTTGAGGGATGTTCCGGTCATCTGTGACGTCATTGGTGACGTCATCAGTAGGACTAGTAGCCAAAGTGGGCATTTTGGGGCGGTGAAGAACGGTATTTGGTGTAGAGATGGACCATCCTTTGGCCGAATGCTTCGTGTGAAGTGGCATCTTGTAGCAACGCCCGCCAACGCCAATCTCAATGCTTCAACGCCCTGGTGAATTAGCTCAAATTACAAGCGTCCTGTCCGTCATTCATAATTCGGCCGTCGTCCATTAGAGAATATCCGCGTCCATAATCCAAAGAGCTATTCCATATTCCATATAACAGCAGATAGCTCTGATTTTCATGGAATTGCCACCAATACATCGAAATGCAGTGACGCCCGTCAACGCCCGTCGTTACGCCTTAACGCCCTAGCATAACGCCTTGACGCCATGATATACACAGATGAGAGAAAAACAACAACAACAAAGATGACAGAAGAGAGAACAACAACAACATGGGGTTTTTTCTTATGGTTTGTTCTCCCCAATGTTACATCATACCCACGCTGGGGGAGCCGCGTTGGGTATGTTTACAATTCAAAAAGACTCTTGTCCTATCAGAGGCCGCCATTTGGCGCTGTATCTGTCATATTCGTTTTGGCCCGTTAGATGTATTCTCGGCTGCTCTTGTCTGTAGTCCTTTCAGAAACTTTCATTTTTGCTCGGTGTGACCTAATCGTCGTCGGGCAGGCCTGGATATTGTTTGGGCAGCATGTCCTGAAACAGTTGTTGGCGCATTCTGATCGCATTTTCCTGGGCCTCGGTGGGTGGTAGCCCCATATCCTCTTCCAAGTGACGCTTGGTCTTCATGACGGACCTGTGCGTGGGGTCGCCTTTCATTTCAAGCGGTAGTAAGGTATACTGTTCATAGATCGCCATGGCTGTTTTCCTGATGCAGGGGCGCATTTGGGTGTACGCCTGTTGTAAGTTATCCTGACCGGCGTCCTCGATCGCTGCAGCCTGAGTATTGATAGCTGCTGTCACAATACGATCCCAGAAGGTAGGTTCTGCCTCACTTTCCTGGGATGTAGGCTGACTATCTGAGGTCAAGCTCTCTGTATCAATAGACAGACTGTCAGCAATCTCTGTTTCGGTATCAGTCAATTCACTCTCACCAGTCTCTGTATCAGCAGCATCCGCCTGAACGGACTCCTCGGAGTCTTCAATCCCATGTATATTTCTCTGGTGTCGCATCATATCGTAATGTCTGGTGAACGTGCGTTCGCACTCAGAGCAAGTTTAAGCCATGTTGATGGTTGAACGTCGACTGTGCGTGTTTTGGGAATAGGCTTGCTTTCATAGACAGTAACGCTCGCCAGCGCCCGCTGTTTACGCCTTAACGCCCTATCTGTACGCCTTAACGTTCGTATCAACGCCTTAACACCCATCTCAATGCCTTAGCACACTTTCTTAGCGCTTAAACGTCGTTTAATGATGCGTTCGAACAAATGTTTCTTTTGTGCAAATTGCTCTGACATACACCGCTTTCCAGTTCATGCCCGAGGTTTTTAACATCGACGCTGTTTTTTCGATTTCCATATGAACCGCATCCTTATCCAACAATTTCATATGTGTCACGAGGTCGACATGCTGCTGACGTAAAGCCCGTCGTGGTCTGGGTGCCAATCTGTTATGGGGTGAAATTGCGGCTTCCTTTTTCGAATACCCTTTGTGCTGAAACTTGTTATGTCTCCCCCAACTATGTTGGGGGGAGACATCTAGTGTTTGTGCTGTCTGGATGGATGGATGGATGTCTGTCCGTCCCCTTGCCTTGTCTGCAAGATATCTTGAGAACTACTGGATGGAATTTCACCAAACTTGGATAGAAGCTTCATTGGGATAGCCCCCTCATTTGATTAGGTTTTGGTGTGTGTGCATTCATTCATCCGTGTCCGGTGTCCGTCCGTCCGTCCATCTACATGTACATGTATATACAGGCCTTGTCTGCAAGATATCTTGAGAACTACTGGACGGAATTCCCTCAAACTTGGATAGAAGCTTCAGTGGGATAGCCCCCTCATTTGGTTAGGTTTTGGTGTGTGGGCGTGCATTCATCCGTGTCCGGTGTCCGTCCGTCCGTCCATCTACTGGTACATGTATATACAGGCCTTGTCTGCAAGATATCTTGAGAACAACTGGATGGAATTTCACCAAACTTGCATGGAAGCTTCATTGGGATAGCCCCCCCATTTGATTAGGTTTTGGTGTGTGGGCGTGCATTCATCCGTGTCCGGTGTCCGTCCGTCCGTCCATCTACTTGTACATGCATATACAGGCCTTGTCTGCAAGATATTTTGAGAACTACTGGACGGAATTTCACCAAACTTGTATGGAAGCTTCAGTGGGATAGCCCCCTCATTTGATCAGGTTTTGGTGTATGTGTGCATGCATTGATTAATCCGTGTCCGGTGTCCGTCCATCCATTCATCTACTTGTACATGTATATACAGGCCTTGTCTGCAAGATATCTGGAGAACTACTTGACGGAAGTTCACCAAACTTGGATGGAAGCTTTATTGGGATAGCCCCCTCATCTGATTAGGTCTTGGTTTGTTTGCGTGCATCCATCTGTTTCTGATGTCCAGCTTTGTTACATGTATGTACAGGACTACTCTTGTCTACAAGATATGTGGAGAACTACTGGATGAAATTTCACCAAACTTGGATGGAAGCTTCATTGAAATGGCCTTATGATCTAATTAGGTTTTGGTGTGAGCTAGTGCTTGCGTGGGTCCATGCAAAATGTGCTTATCTGTCTGTCCAATTTTTGTTCACTCCATATCTTGGAAACTACTGAAGGCAGATGCATGAAACTTCTATGTATACTATAGATGTGGCTCTTGTATGTTTTGCATCTTTCCTATAATGTGATCAGTTTCGAAAAAGTTGATGATTCACAATTACATGTATTTCACATTGGTTGGATGCTGTAGATGTCGGCAATCCACTCATTGCTATATAAATCCCGACTCCTCACTGGGTTACTGCAACAATGAAAATTGCCTGTTTGTAATTAATATTTTTAGATGTGCAGCTTTGTTTAGGATACTTGTTGCTACATTCATTTTATAGCACTTTCCCTTAAATTATGTGCCCACTCAAGGCAAGGTGGGAGGTTGGGGAAGACGTATGTTTTTGCTTAAAAAAACAACCAGCTTAGGCTTCATGCCGGAGCGGCAGCTCAAGGGTCAAAGCGGAACCTCTAGTTTTCTGTGGCCCTCAACGTCTCGCCCATCTCGGCGTCCATACTTTCTTTGAACAAATCCTTCCATAGCCTCGAGTTCACATTATGTTCATTCCCTTGTACGGGTTCGGGATGGTCCTTCACGGTTGGGCGATACTCCCGGACTGATGATATGAAGCGGACCCGCTGTATGGGAATGAGTTGCTGCTGCTGGACGGGTGCTGTCAGGTGTGGACTCGACGGATAGTGTAGGGGTATATGCCATTGCGGTGAGCCCTCGCCGGATAAAAGGTGGGTCGTCAGCCGGCAATCTTCGGGGGTATGGGCTTTTAAATCTACGAACAGGTAGCCATACGGACGACTTGTCGCTCCTTGAAACGCCTGCATGAAATGGTCGATGTTCTGAGGATAAATTCGACTACCAAACACACGGATTTGTGCTCTGTCAATGGGATTAGAGAACAACACAAAGTATTGGCAGTTCAAGGCAATATCTCTGGACGCCTTCACTTGAGGAATCAGATTCTGGATCAAATAGATAACGGACAGATTCCGATGATGGGATCCTTTAGTAAACAAGTCAGCGACGTGTGAATTGTCCTTGGCCGCACTCATCAGATCATCCAGCACTACCACGTTGGTCTGCTCGGGGTCAAAGTAATCCGGTTCGTTTATGTCGTGAGAAATCCCTGGGACGAAGCTCACATTCAGTAACCTTGTAGTTTCGTAGGCGGGCTGCCATCGGCTATAACACCAAACAACACGTGTCGGAGCTGGTGTTGCCACACCTTCCTCTAAAAACTTCATCACCCAGGACGTCTTCCCACATGCCGTAGGGCCGCTCACCGTCATCGTATAGAGTTGCTCTACTGCTCTTGTTGGACCTATAGCGGGACTCGGCGGTGTCTCTTGGTTGTTTTTGCGTTGAATGTGCCTGAGCATACTATCGCGACGAGAGAAGGTTCTCTGACAGAACGTACACGTACACGACATGTTCATCAGTCGACCAATAAATATGGACTAATGAGGGACACATGTTCATTCGTATATTTACAGACACCACCACCAACACCATCACACACCAGTTCTACCATCACCACCACACACTACCACCACCATCATCACTACCACCGGGTGTCACTTCCAAGCTCTGAGCTCCACAAGCTTTGAGCTCCAAGAGCTCCGATCCAAGAGCTCTGCCACATGGGAGCTATCACCACCACCAACGCCCGGTGGTGGTGGTGGTGGTGTAGGTGGTGGTGGTGATGGTGTGTTGTGGTGTGTGGTGGTGGTGGTAGTGTGTGGTGGTGGTAGAACTGGTGTGTGATGGTGTTAGTGGTGGTGTCTGTAAATATAGGAATGAACATGTGTCACTCATCAGTCCATATGTATTGGTCAACTGATGAACATGTCGTGTACATGTACGTTCTGTCAGAGAACCTTCTCTCGTCCCGATAGTATGCTCAGGCACATTCAACGCAAACACAACCAAGAGACACCGCCGAGTCCCGCTATAGGTCCAACAAGAGCAGTAGAGCATCCCTACACGATGACGGTGAGCGGCCCTACGGCATGTGGAAAGACGTCCTGGGTGATGAAGTTCCTAGAGGAAGGTGTGGCAACCCCAGCTCCGACACGTGTTGTTTGGTGTTATAGCCAATGACATCCCGCCTGCGAAACTACAAGGTTACAGAATGTGAGCTTCGTCCCAGGGATTCCTCACGACATAAACGAACCGTATTACTTTGACCCCGAGCAGACAAACGTGGTAGTGCTAGATGATCTGATGAATGCGGCCAAGGACAATTCACACGTCGCCGACTTATTTATTAAAGGATCCTATCATCGGAATCTGTCCGTCATCTATTTGACCCAGAATCTCTTTCCTCAAGGGAAGGCGTCCAGAGATATTGCCTTGAACTGCCAATACTTTGTGCTGTTCTCCAATCCAAGGGGCGACAAGTCGCCCGTACGGCTACCTGTTCGTAGATTTAAAAGCCCATACCCGCGAAGATCGATGGCTGACGACCCACCTGTTACCTGGCGAGGGCTCACCGCAACGTCATATACCCCTACACTATCCGCCGAGTCCACACTTGGCAGCACCTGTCCAGCAGCAGCAACTCACCCCCATACAGCGGGTCCGCTTCATACCATCAGTCCCGGAATATCACGCAACCGTGAAGGACCAACCCGAACCCGTACAAGGGAATGAACATAATGTGAACTCGAGGCTATGGAAGGATTTGTTCAAAGAAAGTATGGACGCCGAGATGTGCAAGACGTCGAGGGCCACAGAAAACAAGTTTCAGTACAAAGGGTATTCGAAAAAGGAAGCCGCAATTTTAGCCCATAACAGATTGTCACCCAGACTACGACGGGCTTTACGTCAGCAGTATGTCGACCTCGTGACACATATGAAATTGTTGGATAAGGATGCGGTTCATATGGAAATCGAAAAAACAGCGTCGATGTTGAAAATCTCGGTCATGAACTGGAAAGCGGCATATGTCAGAGCAATTCACAAAAGAAACATTTGTTCGAACGCATCATTAAACGACGTTAAAGCGTTAAGAAAGTGTGCTAAGGCGTTGAGAAGGTGGTTAAGGCGTTGAGACGAACGTTAAGGCGTACAGATAGGGCGTTAAGGTGTAACAGTGGGCGTTGGCGAGCGTTACTGACTACGAAAGCAAGCGTATTCCCAAAACACGCACAGTCGACGTTCAACCATCAACATGGATTATACTTGCTCTGAGTGCGAATGCACGTTCACCAGACATTACGATATGATGCGACATCAGAAAAATATACATGGGATTGAAGACTCCGAGGAGTCCGTTGAGGCAGATGCTGCTGATACAGAGATTGCTGAGAGTGTATCGACTGATACCGAAACAAGAGATTGCTGACAGTCTGTCTACTGATACGTAGAGCTTGACCTTAGATAGTCAGCCTTCATCACAGGAAAGTGAGGCAGAATCTACCTTCTGGGATCGTATTGTGACAGCAGCTATAGACACTCACGCTGCAGCGATCGGGGACGCCGGTCAGGATAACTTACAACAGGCGTACACCCAAATGCGCCCCTGCATCAGAAAAACAGCTATGGCGATCTATGAACAGTATACCTTACTACCGCTTGAAATGAAAGGCGACCCCATGCACAGGTCCATCATGAAGACCAAGCATCACTTCGTCTTGGAAGAGGATATGGAGCTACCACCCACCGAGGCCCTGGAAAATGCGATCAGAATGCGCAAACAACTGTTTCAGGACATGCAGCCCAAACAATATCCAGGCCTTCCCGACGAAGATTAGGTCACACCGAGCAAAGATGAAAGTTTCTGAAAAGACGGCTTCTAATTGGACAAGAGCAGCCGAGAATAAGGACGGCTTCTAATTGGACAAGAGCAGCCGAGAATACATCTAACGGGCCAGAACGAATTTGACAGATACAGTGCCAAATGGCGGTCTCTGATTGGACAAGAGTCTTCTCGAATTGTAAACATACCCAACTCGGCTCTCCCAGCGTGGGTATGATGTAACATTGGGGATAATAAACTATATGAAAAATTGTTGTTGTTGTTGTTCTCTCTTCTGTTATCTTTGTTGTTGTTGTTCTCTCATCTGACTATATCATGGCGTCAAGGCGTTAATGCTAGGGTGTTAAGGCGTAACGACGCACGTTGACAGGCGTCACTGCATTTCCAATGAATTAGTGACAATTCCATGAAAATCAGAGCTTTTGGGCTTATTCACCAGGGCGTTGAAGCATTGAGCTTGGCGTTGGCGGGCGTTGCTACAAGATGCCACTTCACACGACGCATTCGGACCAAGGATGGTCCATTTCTACCCCAAAACACCTTCCTTTACACCCCCAAAATGCCCACTTTGGTTACTACTCCTACTGATGACGTTATCGATGACGTCGCAGATGCAGTGGTCACCCCTTAAATCGGGGTCTACACCCCGAGAGCTACAAAATGACACACCGCACGACGCATTCAGACCAAGGATGGTCCATCTCTACCCCAAACACACCCCCACGCACCCCCCAAAATGGCCACTTTACTTACTACACCCAACTGCGCATGCACAGGTTGACGTGACTTGCAATAAAAATACACGCCATTCTGACTCTACCCCACACAAGCTTCACTTGGACACCTCCCACGACCCATTTGGACCCATAGTGGTCTATCTCTACCCCAAACACACCCCACATACCCCCCAAAATGCCTGCTTTCTATACTTATTTATTTATTTTTATTTATTTAACTTATTTTAAGAGGGTAGTCCTTTCAGCCTTCACGGCTGCTCTTCCAAGGAGCCCTCTATCATACAGACAATTATGACTAGCCAACATTTATACATTTATACCGTTCAGGCTTGTTTAGATTTTCTGCAATAAGTCCGTCAAAATAGATTTTTTCACAGAGTTTTTTTAAATTTCTGTACTTAAGGTCATCATCCGGGCTCTGTGTTTTGTTGAGCTTATTGCGCCAGTAGTCTCATTGGTACATTTGCTCCCTGATATCATCCGTTATCCTGGGAGCGGGATCTCCTCTCACACGTTGAGTAACAACTGGCGTGTGTTTGTCGATGATTCCATTAACAGAGTTTTGAAGAAATTCCAGCTATCGTCAACCGAGTCAAAAATACTAATGATATACCAGGGTATGGCTTTGACATCATTTATGAATGCTGAGTCGACAAAGTTTTTGAAATTACGAGATGTAATATATCTCGGGACGGGTTTCGGAACTTTGCCTTTCCTCACCAGAAATACCATATCATGATCAGATATTCCAAGGGGAATAACTCCACTGTCTGTCACCTTGTCTCGTTTTTTAACAATTATGTGATCAATACATGATTTGGTCGTTGGAGTCAGTCTGGTCGCTTTTTTGATTAATTGGTCACAGTTGTGATCACTAAGTACACCAAGTAGTTCTTGCGTATAGGAAAGTTGAGGTCTGGCTAGTGTGTCACAGTTGGTATTGTAACCAAGTGCCAGGTGACAAACTGAGATGTCTAAATCACTGAATTACATATAGCTGTTAAATATCATATATATTCTTTATTGTAGACTGACATCTTTTGTAAACTATTTCACTTGTGTGTTTAAGCTGCAACCTTGCCTATTTGAATCAGACATCTGTTGTTTACTGAACTGAACCCCTGAGTTGTCATATATGTATTTGGGAACAATGGTGCTGCCAAGTCACAGATATTGTCCGACAACTCAGCATGTAGAACTCGTTTAGGCCAGTCCAGTAATTATTGTATCTTTGATGTCCTACTGTTTAATTGAAATCATATCCTGTCATTTTAGCATAAAACCACTAGTTTGTGAATGTTAGTCAGTTTGGTATCCAGCTCGAGAAGAGACAACATTGATCTATGTTAAGTCTGGTACCCAGCTTTCCGGAAAGACATTGTGAGACCTTTAATCTACATGTAAGTTATTACACAGATTCTACAGAGTGGAAACCACATGCTATGAGAGGAAAACCTTTTAAGAATCTGTTATATTGTACATGATTGCACACCAGGATTTACCGGAATTATATGTTAAAGTTGGAACTGTCTTCTTGAAGTTGGAGTTACTTTCATTCTGTACTTATTGAGTGTCACTAGGGTTAAATGCTAGCTCCCCCAAAATAACCCTTTGTGATAACCAGTCAGCCAACCTGGTTATAGTTGGTGGAGAACTATAACCAGGTTGGCTGACTGGTTATCACAAAGGGTTATTTTGGGGGAGCTAGCATTTAACCCTAGTGACACTCAATAAGTATAGAGGCATCCAACTCTGCGGGTCCAACAGCGTCCTGGTGATACAATCGTAACGCAATATAACCAGATTCTTAAGGTTTTCTATCATAACCTGTGAGTTTCCAGAATCTGTGTAATAACATGTAGATAAGGTCTAACAATGTCTTTCGAAAAGGTACCAGAGCAACATGGATCAATGTTGTGCCTTCTCGGCTGAACTACAAACTGACAGCATTCACAAACAAAATGATATGATTTCAACGTAGGACTGTAATTACTGGACTGGCCTAAACGAGTTCTACATGCTGAGTTGTCAGACAATATCTGTGACTTGGCAGCACCATTGTTCCCAAATACATATAGGACAACCCAGGGGTTCAGTTCAGTAAACAACAGATGTCTGATTCAAATAGGCAAGGTTGCAGCTTAAACACACAAGTGAAATAGTTTACAAAAGATGTCAGTCTACAATAAAGAATATATATGATATTTAACAGCTATATGTAATTCAGTGATTTAGACATCTCAGTTTGTCACCTGGCACTTGGTTACAGTTGCCTCCCTTTCTGGTAAGAAGTGTCCTCGCGTCTGGTATATCTAATCAACCTATGATATATTATGAAGCTTACAATTAATACAAATAAATACATCACAATTCAATGAGGATGATATATAGACAAATAATAATTGTCATGTAGATAACGTGAAGCACTTGAAGAAGTAATGAATCAGAGATACCGGTACACTTAATGTTATAAATATCCCTTCCAAAAAGGAGGTGGACCATGACAAAACAACATCATGTTCAGCAGTTCGTCAAAGTCTTCTCTGTTAACCCAAGTGCAATTCATTATCCACCTGACCATGTATTGTTCTTGGCCATCTTCATAGCGTAATGCCATAAACTCTTGAGGGCGTATGTCCTGTACTTTAATGCCATATTTAGAGTTGTGGGGATTCTCCGGAATGGTTTCTGTCTGTGTTTCTATGGAGTGACCAGAAACAGTGTTTGTCTGGCTGGTAGAATCAATAACCTCAATGTTTGCTGCTGGTCTGTAGTCCACGAAACTGCTAACTTCAGTTGAGACAAGTGATTTTGGATATCCAAAATCTACCTGGCTTGTCATACATGATATCTTGCTCACAGGTGATTCCTCATTCACAAGATTTGTTATATGTATCTGGGAGTTTGGAAGTGGACAGTTATTTGTTGTTGTGTTTGACAAACTACTCACAGTTGAATGTACATCCTCAATGAAATCTTCATCCTGGGCTGTTGAATTACTGGCGCTACTTTGATTTTCAATATCTTTCTTCTGGAGATACTGTTCAAGTCTCCTCTGATCACGCAGACGTTTAGCTGACGACTTGTGAGAACGAGGTTTAGTTTGCATAACAGGGCTACTTGTATTTACATGTACAGTACCTTCTGGTTTCTTCCATGTCAAGTTGAGCTGTATTTTACATTGCTAACTCTCTGCATTTCACATCTGAGTGTTTCAGCTGTATGGTATCCACAGACAGAAGTGACCCAAGAAAGCCAAGGGCAAAAGCTCTCCACAATCCAGACAGGATCAGCAACCTCAGCCACAGTTCAACACTAAAGATCAACATTGCACAGGAACCTTCACCTTCAATCAGCATCACATAAGAACTTCTAAAACTTCACCTAACATCGATTACCATGATTACAATGACAATTTATTACAGTTTCGGGACGAAACTTATTCGGGGACGGAGGGAACTATAACAGAGCCATAAAACATGTACATGTAAAATGTAACATATACCTCAATTACATGTATATTCCATTATTATTTAATGTTTGTTTATTGTGAATTAGCATTATAAGTAGAGTTAAATTACCATATGCAAGCTGTAAATATTAGTTACTGATAAATGTATACACTCAATATTATGTAACACATGTTATAACTAGGATTTAATGCTATGAGTTTACTTTTGTAATAAGATGTTTTGATAACAGTTTGATTAGTTCATAACTCTTGAAAGTTGACATTCAATTAGTGTTGTTAGACCATTTCTGACCAGCTGGTGCAAAGACAGGAGCCAGGTGTCAATTGTAGTCAGACTGTCATTTTAGTATAAGATAATCCTTTGTTGTTATTAGGTCAGACTCCCTACTGTTATTGGAGATGTCATATAGAATGAACAGGATAACCGATAGACATGTCAAGACATTAGAGTTACTTATATAATAGTCAAACAGTGTTTGCGATTATTAGGAATCACTACCTGGAGATCTCGCTAAAACTCCAATGATATAAATATTGGTCAGTATGAAATTAAGTCAGATGACCGCATAATCACCAGATTAAGACTAGGCAAAACCGGACTTAAATCACATCTGTCCATGCTTCTGAAAAACACCTCACCACTCTGTACCGCATGCAACAATGTAGAAGAAACAATAGAACACGTGCTACTTGAATGCCCAATCCACAACCAACAACGTGTGGCACTTAGAAACGAATTAAAAATATTCAACACTCCCTTAACATTACCAGCGTTATTAAACCCTAAGCCCCCATTAGAAATCAGGTATTCAAGTCCTTGATAAATTTTATCAAAACTGCTGGTTATTACTCCAGTATATAATACTACCGCCGTACATGCGCAGTCAGCATTTTTTTTTTTTTTTCCACATAATCAACTACTAGTACACCAAGTACTATGCCACGATTTGATAGAGGCCAAATCATTCTTCTGACTTAAACAAATGGTATGGTTGCATCGGAGATACCTTGATATTGAGGGCCGTGTGCACCATAGCCATACAAAACATTATGGCCATAATAAACTATCCATACATAACATCCGGCCAAAATGTCAAAGACACATTTAGAAATAAAATAGGCATGGCAACAACGGAGTTACCTTGATATTGAGGGCCGTCTGTTCCACTGTCCTACAAAACAAACGATGGCCAAATCTAATTGAATTCATGACAACATTAGCACGGCCAAATCGCATATAGCGAGCGGTATTCGGCATAAAATATAGGAAATGGTGATGGCGGAGTTACCTTGATATTGAGGGCCGTCTATCTCATTGTCCTACAAATTCCTTATGGCCATCAAACGATAATGCATACAGAAATAATACAGTGCCGTTTATTTGTGTATTCACCTAGTACTGAATCTATCGAAATGTTTAGTTATTTATTCATTTGTTTATCTATTTGCTGTCTTAATTATATATTGCTATTCATATTATGTGACTGACATTCGGGGCGTGCCTGTTGTTGGGAGGAAGATATATCAAATTATTGCATCGAAAAACAATAGAAAACAAGAATGACTACAAGCCTTCTATTTCATATGATACAGGCACACCGAAGACCACAGACGAGTTGGACAAGACCTGAAACAGAAGACGGATGACGATTACAAGAATACCTACAGCACCTTGAGTGACAACGCCGCATAGCAAGAACACCCAGAACCAGAATACTCGACCCTAGACCACACCGGACACGCTACCACTTAAATGTTACCGAACGGACACCTCAACACAGAATATGATCCTTTGACTTTCACGTAATATAGGATGTAGACCTGCCGTTCTGTACCCCACTACACACTCCAAGCAATTGTTACAGGCACAGATTTCTGGAAGGACCCACCCTGTTCCCAAGGGCGTTGTTAGGGAAGTCGTCTCGACGAATCCTGAAAACGCCCTGGTTCTCCCAGTTTTTTCTGGACGGCTTTGTGCGTACTATTGGGGTACCGAGACAAAGGAATCATCAACGCGATTATAATAAATATTTTCCAGTATAAAAACCAATTACAGACTTAACGACTTGTACATAGCGACTCTTCTCTACTAGTATTTATATTTCCTCATTGTTATTGTTATTGTTATTCATTATTTAATTATTTATTTTAATATCTAGCGCTGCAAAAGATCTCAAATTAACAAAGAAATGTACCGTGAAATTTAAATAAAACATTGAGTTGATGGGCCGCGAAATCCGTATGGGAAGCGGCCCTTAAACTACAATTTCAATCAATTAAGTCAGTTCACTTTTAGAATTCATCTTGGCATGCGACTTTGCAGCGCCAAGGCAGTTTGTGTATGTAAGTTATATAGGTAACACTTGTAAATGTAGATTGCTATATGTACTAACATATAGTTTCTGTAATAACTGGAAGTGCTGTATAATGGTGTATATTAGAATTAATATTACGTCAAAGTTAGATAATTAGATTAGGGTAAATAAAGCTAGGTTGTGTTATACTTAACATGGACTATGACTTACTTATTAATGTGATAACCAGTGAGCCAACCTGGTTATAATACTACCAGCTGTGCCAGCCACACTCAGATGAAGATCTGGCCATATTACCGGCTGTGCCAGTGACACTCAGATGAAGACCTGGTTATACAACCCGCTGTGCCAGTGACACTCGCATGATGACCTGGTCATACTACCGGCTGTGCCAGCGACACTCAGATGAAGACCTGGCCATACGCCGGCTGTGACAGCAACACTCAGATGAAGGCCTGGTCATACTACTGCCTGTGCCAGCGACACTTGGATGAAGACCTGGTCATACTGCCGGCTGTGCCAGCGACACTCAGATGAAGAACCTACTACCAGCTGTGCCAGCGACATTCATATGAAGACCTGGTCATACTACCGGCTGTGCCAGCGGCACTCAGATGAAGACCTGGTCATACTACCGGCTGTGCCAGCGACACTCAGATGAAGACCTGGTCCTACTACCGGCTGTGCCAGTCACACTCAGATGAAGACCTGGTCATACTACCGGCTGTGCCAGTGACACTCAGATGAAGACCTGGTCATACTACCGGCTGTGCCAGCGACACTCAGATGAAGACCTGGCCATACTACTGACTGTGCCAGCGACACTCAGATGAAGACCAGGCCATACGCCGGCTGTGACAGCAACACTCAGATGAAGACCTGGTCATACTACCGGCTGTGCCAGCCACACTCAGATGAAGACCTGGTCATACTACCAGCTTTGCCAATGACACTCACATGAGGACCCGGTCATACTACCAGCTGTGTCAGTGACACTCAGATATAGACCTGGTCATACTACCAGCTGTGTCAGTGACACTCAGATATAGACCTGGTCATACTACCAGCTGTGTCAGTGACACTCAGATATAGACCTGGTCCTACTACCGGTTGTGTCAGCAAAACTCACATGACCTGGACATATTACCGGCTGTGTCAACGACACTCGCATGACGAATGTATTTTAGACCTTCATACAAGTCTTGACGTCGATTAGAGGAAGTGACTATTACCACAGAGTACCACAAAGCAAAAACAGAATAATATGTTTAGCCACGTTTTGCTGAATAAGGGGGAAAACCGTAGTCCTCTTATGTTGGTCAAAAAGTAATTATTTGTTTAATGCATCAAGCAATAAAGTAACCACAAATTAAAGCAACAATTATCACACTTTGCGCGAACTTGGTCATCTTATGGTTACTTTGAACAAAAAAAAGCCCCAGTATTATATAATAAGCGGCTGCCATGATCGATCTAAATAAAATGAGTGGATATGGTTTAACCTCGCTTTCAACACTATTTCAATCATATCGGGACGTTTGGACAGGGTCCTATTCCGTTTCACACCCGAGTCCTATTCCTTATCACACCTGGGAACCCCGCAGATGCCCCAGTTAGTCACCTCGTATGACAAGCCGTCTTGAGGGGCTTAGGCCTATTCTCACCATGACCTGTGTGTGTGTGAATAATGACCTCCCATGTCAACCCCGGGAGCCCCACAGGCCGGTCTAAATAGAAATTTAAATCCAGTATTATTTGGAAATGATCTTTATTGATGTTATTTAAATATTCATTACAAGAACAGCTTCATAGCTGGCCATGTGGAGTTAAACCTTGTGAAATTTTGAACCACTTGAAATGAAACTTGACCTAAATCGCAAACAGCTGCTTATCACAATATTTGGCCATTAATGCAACTGAACATTCCACTGGGCTAGCCTTAGGAAGTAATGACACACAGAAAACACAAGCAACAAGGAAAGGGTGTCCGTGTTGTTCATCACATTTGGATACATTTCACCATCTGTAAGATGGCTTGCGGATCTTGGTCGCCATTATTGCAGAGCGATATCCGATACTTTACCGTCTATTGTTCGGTCTTTATCCGGCGGAGAACCGGCTCAAGAAAACTGATAAATTACAGGCTATTCATACCACTTCTGAAACCTATATTTTCTCCCGTATCATGCAAGAGGTGTTGTAGATCTGAAATCTTAAACTAGTACATCACAAGGCTGGAAAAAGGCGGGTTATGTTGGTAGATTTTAGCTGGTGGTGTTACTTTTTTGGGAATTTCCATTATAGTTGCCGAAAGTAGACTGAAAATGGATATGCACGCTCCCAGGGTCTGTCTGATCGCGTACCGATGACCCAGGTGGTTACAGGTTGGTTCTGACAGTAAAGGCTGTATACGTTTGTGGAAGATGGGGTGGGTGCATCTTCATGTTATCAAGCCACTTCCCACTTCAAACTTTTCTTGATACAACTGGCCCCCTTCAATATTCAAAGAACTTATAAATAGACAAGAGACGTCACTGACTGCGAAAACATTTGAATTTCGAAATGTATCATAGGTCATTGATTGGCTGACCTTTATATTGGGCCAATACAAGAACCACATTAGGAGGAATGACGCCACTATTTGAGGATGATGTCACTCTACACACAATCGGCGTTTAGGTTCTGATTGGTTCGTCTTTCGTTCGTAGGTGAAATTTACACCTCGGATTTTGAACACTGAAGGTGGTCAGATAAATCAAGGCATGTTCGAAGTGGGAACGTAGAAATTGGCTTGATAAAATGAAGATGGGGTGGGTGGCACTCCCAAACCATTCAAACCAATATAGCTCCTCCATCAGGATATGGAGTTCACCGTCCGGTGATTTAGAAATGTATGCACCCCACAGATAAGGTGGCACGGACCCCTCAAACTGACCATGAGATCGACTTGACCAATTTCACCATTCTCTTAATCAAAAATCTCAAATTGTGGGACAGATAGGTCCGTATCTGCTTGGACCAGTAGCTAAGGGAGGTAACCGCTGTTTGGATAACTTCACCAAGACGAACAGGCAACTGTTCAAGAGCAGGAAGAACATCTTCAAACATTATGTTGATTACTACATGATTTATTTACTTGTCCTATTTCCTTAGCCTGAAAAATCACATAAGAAACAAGCTTGATTTTGGCTTTCGGCTTCAGTTTGAAGGATATTTCAATGAATACAGATGTATGAAGGGTAAATGGTAGACCTTCTACATGAAGTATTCCACATAAATGTGAAAATGGTGATACATCCATGTGACATACTTCCTACTATATTCAAGATTTCAAGAATTCCTTTGATATAAAAAAAGATGTTATCAAAATTATTTTAAAATCAAGACTTAATATACATTAAAGAAAAAGAAAACTGAAAATGATTTAATAAATCTGGACCTGAAGTGAAGTTCATAGACAATGAACTGATTCTGGAGCCATAAATACATAAAAAACAAGCTTCAATAATTCAAAGCAGTCAATGAAATCAATGAAAGTTCATGTTTAAAAAGAACTTAAGCATGTTTAGTCCATTAGCGAAAACTGTTATCTCTACATTACTGGACACGAACCATGCAATGCACAGAGGTGAAATGCAAAGGTTTTTAGATTTTTCTTTTCATGCTCTCCATGGGTTATCCAACGTTGCAGCTATCAGTCTATTTACTTAGCTTGGTTTTATTTGAAGTATTTTGTTTCCTATTAGCTTTAGAAAAGTGCTTCAAAATTGGTATCTCAAATCCCAGCAGTTTTATAAATGAAATCCACATCGCTTATCTGCCCTTGTTTGACGCTGGTTTGTGACGTCACATCAGACCACCTAGCTGGACATCAACACCTGTAACGATGAGCCTTCGGGAGGCTTGTCTGATGTGACGTCACAATCAAGGAAAGATAAGCGATGACGGTTTGCAAATCAGAATTCAGCTGGGCTTCGGGTACCAACTAGTTAAAAGCTTCTAACAGACAAACTACTTCACAATAAACCAAACAAAGTAGATAGAAATATCAGTCTATCATTGTTCAACCAATATAAGATATAAAAAGAGAATCTAAAAACCTTTGCATTTCACCTTTAATTAAATAAAGGCAATGGTTAGGAAACATTTTCATTACCAACATCGCTCACTTGACCATTTGTTATGAAGCCTGTTTTAGCATCATGTGGTTTCTCAAGTCTCTTGATTTTAAACTTACAGATGGTCTGCTGTCAGATGTAGTCTGTGGCATGACATGCCCTCAATGCATTTGTATGTATATTTTCCCCCAAATTCCAGCATTATAAAGAGGGGTGAGTGTAACTTGACCCAACAAACCTACAACAGTGCATCATGGGATATCTTTGTTTCAAAGCATCTGATTGGTCATTTCATATTTTCAAATGTAAATGCATTATTCTCATTGGCTTATTAAAAAAAATGGAAGAAGATCTAGCCAATCAGAGTTTCTGTAAAGGTCTCATTTGTGCATGTATCTTGTCAAAATAGGGTAATGTCACGAGTGTCAAACAGAACAGCCAGGTGTATGTATGGTGTGAGTGTGGTAAGCCTAGGCCTAATTCATTTATGGTGAGGTTCATAGTTTGTCTTAACTTCTGCGCTACAGTGACAGAAGGCCAAGGGTATCTTGATCCAGGTGACCTAAAAAGAGAGAACTGATCTCGCAAACTTTGATTGGCTTCTGGCAGACCACATTCATGAGAAATAAAGAAATTTTGGACTGGTAAGGCTTGGACACAGATCTTCGAGTTAGCGAGAAAATTAGACGGATGGGCGAACAGATCGATGGATGTACATGACAAAACAATATCCTCAAGGCTGATTCTAGTCAAGTACATATTCTTGCCCACCAAAGTCAAATGCAGATAACTGACTTTAGCTGAATTAGACTGATATCATGTTTCAGAGCTGGAGATACCAGGCTGCCTCAACTAATCGAGCTTTGAACACAATAATGGATAACAGGAAACACTGCTTCAACCTATGGCTATGGCTTTGCGACAGTACATGTAGCAACATGGTTGTTAAGGATACTGAGCCTCATGCAGACACTTTTACACTCCCTCCAGCGTATCTAGAATTTGCCTTTATACAGCTAAAAGAATGCCTTTCTGCTATGGTAATTTATCTATTTGTTGATAGCACAGTTCTTCAGGATTTCAGATATATAAATCTGGTCAATGTCAATCGGTAGGTTGTGAAGATATTCGAATTTAAAATATGAGCCTTCTTTTTATTGACAAGTTTCAAAAAAGTATTCAACTTATCGTAACCAACATGCACATCATCATTTCCTGTAGAAGACAACTCTAACAGGAAATCCATGTCTCAGTTTTGTCAAGTTCGGTTTTGTTCTTAATCTATAGAAATTTAATTCAAAACAGTGAGTTGCATGATTTTGTCAAGTAATATTCCATTAAATGTCAATAGAATGAGAGCTAGACCAAAACTGATAAAACCGAGACCTTTTTTTCCTGTTGGAGTTGTCTTCTACAGGAAATGATGAGGTAAGTTACGATAAGTTTAATACTTTTTGAAAATAGCATTTAATAAATTTAAATTAAATTTTAAATAATTTATTTTTAACCCGAATATCTTCACAACCTACAGGTTTACAGTGAACAAATTTATATACTTGGAATCCTTAAGAAATGTACTTTCAACGAATCTTTTCATTACCGGTACCGTAGCTATGAGGAATACTTTTAGCTGAATAAGGACAAATTTTAGAGCGAGCGTGTGTAAAATTGTCTGCAGGACCTCGTATCCTAAAGAGGCTTTACCTATATTATAACGACATTTTCTACTTTAAGAACGAGAACAATATTTCTTTGTGATCCATCAATGTCCATTCATGCCATTTACATTGATGACCATGTTAAAGGTGAAATACAAAGGTTTTTAAATTCGCCATTTTACATTTAATATAGGCATGATAGGTTGAATAATGATAGAAATACCAGTATATCTAATCACTTGGATTAATTTGAATCATCTGGTCTGCTAGAATCTTTTTAAAAGTTGGTACCCCTAGCTCAGCTGAATTCAGATTTGCCAGATATCATCGCTTATCTTTCCTTGTGACGTCATGTCAGTCCAGCAGCCCAGAAACTGAATGTTACAAGTATTGAATGACGGTGAATGTGGTCCGATGTGACGTCACAAACCAGCGTCAAACAAGGGCAGATAAGCGATGCAGATTTCATTTCTAAAACCGGCCGGGCTTGAGATACCAACTTTGAAGCACTTTTCAAAAGCTACCAGGAGTCAAAATACTTCAAATAAAACCAAAAGAAGTAGATAGGCTGATATTTCCATCATTAACTAGCCCATGAAGAATATAAAAAAGGAAAATACGAAAACCTTTGCATTTCATCTTTAACAAATTCAACTTAAATGATACATTTACGTGCAGATAACAGTAACATCCATGCAATTCATAAGGTTACTGTGAAATGAACTGCTCCAACAATGATCGACAATGTGAAGTTTCATGTCATGTCGGAAGAACTCAAGCACTGTCCTCATCAGTCCTTTCATCTCCGGAATACATGGACAGATTTCGCCGCTTAAATTTCTTGGACTCCGAATGCTGTTCAACGTCTCTAACAGTATCCCCATCATATTTCTGTTTTGAGCCTGAAGATCGTGGGCTCTGACCCGAGCCTGTTCTCGTAGGAGTGTCTAGTCCAGCTGATGGTGTCAAGTCAGTTGTTGTTGTAGAATCACAGTTTGCGGAAGCACTGTCACATTCAGACGACGGAGACTGAATATTTAATTTTTGAGCAGCTAATATTTCTCGCAGTTCGTCATCATCATCTTCGTCTTGTGAGGACTTTGCACTTGTTTCTGCTTCGGAGTTTGCTAATGATGACGAGATGGCTTCAGAGGAATCGTCCTCTAGCTGTAAATATCTGGAAACATGCTGTGATGTACCAGGTGTGCTAGAAACTACATTGTCTGAATCAGAGTGATCCCCCTTCATTCTACCTCTCCTGGCTTGTGCGGCCAGAATCTCCTGGAGTTCCTCCTCTTCCTCTTTCAGGTCTATACTTTGGTCATCTATCTCGGCGATGCCAGACAAATTTGATGCCAGAACCTCTTCAGCATCACCTGGACCTGACGACGTCGTTGATATGGAGACATCCGCTTCGTTCTCACCTTCCATTTCCCCGATCCCTTCATCCTCGTCATTATCATTCTCCAACGGGATTTCGATTTCATCCGGATTACATGACAAATTCAACGTGGAGTCCATTGAAGACTCAAAAGTTGTATTGACATCGTCATCAACATCATCATCAGATTCGTTATCATCATCATCATCCGAGAGACTGCTCGGTCCAGCCGGTGTATCCACATCATTAGTATCGAGACTGAAGCTCGAGTCACGTCCAAGAAATATGGCATTGGGGTCAGAGAGGTCAAGCATGGTACACAGCAGCGTAGTCTGTGGGTTGATCTCGATTTGAGGGGGATGGAACTCTGAAACCCTTTTTCCTGCATCTTGTTCTGTGTATGCTGGCACGGTGGTTGTGAAATTATCTGGAATGGTCAAGTCATTGCCGAAGTCCTCCTTCACTGATTCAATCTCCTTGTCCGTGGTAGTGAAATCCCATCTAGATAGTCAATAAAAATATTCAGATTACCAGACAGCGGACCAACTTATGGAAGTTATCAAATTATAACCTCCACAAGTGATTATATCAAAATCTTTATTGTTCACAACATAATGATATTTTGACCAGTAGTGAAGTCACATAGTCACATAACCTCTGTTAATTCATTACTATATTTAAGAAGCTTCATGTCGATTAAGAAGGTAATTCGTGAAATTTCATAGGCAAATACATATATATATTCTCTCAATGTCCTGTGAATATGGTGCGGATTGGAATTAAAGTTTCACCAAAGCATCAAAAAAGTGAAAATTTCGAATTTTGTCAAATATCTCCTATACTTTCTGGTACCTTTTTTCCTGTTCTAGTATTACTTCAGGACACTCATTTTTGAAGAGCTTTCATCGATTTTGTTGACTGTGAAAATTCACATTTTATCATTATAAAGATATAAGGTATATCTACTCTGCTGATGGAATTTTGATATAATATTTACGGACAATTTCATCCTCTGAGGGTAACCTTGCAATGTTTGCATTAGAAGATCATGTTTTCTTTCCTATGGTCAAGTTTTTGTGACATTTCCGTACACAAACATTTTGTGGTTTAATGGTTACCACAACTTACCAGAGTTATTTCTATATGTAGTCCATAACTTAGCTAGGTTACAATTTCTATAACTTCTGTGAGTTAATCTCCTGACCGATTACCAAGGCATGAACAATACCTCCTCCATATTAGTTGACCAGATAAATGGTGTCCTTTGCTCAAATGAAGGTAGAATCTGGTGAAGCCATATTTGAATCATATCTGGATTATTTTACTATGTGGACGTCATTTTACAACCATATTCTTCCAACTTGAGGTGATAATTAGTTCTCTTTTCAACAAACATATCCCACCCCTTGGAAGCTAATGAACTGATCTTTACCTCTCTGAACTTCCTGGTCCTGGCATAAATTGCTTGTATTTCTTCAAACTCAGAAGGTGATTGGTCGATCTCAGGATGCACAGCCACTCAGGGTCGAGTTCTAGTTTAGGCGGTGAATCGTCCTCACGGGGAAAGTCTATAACCTACACAAATAATCAAGAAAGATTTATACTCAAGCTGAACAGAACTATTGATTAGTATTCTGTTTTCGATGAATTAAGGATCAGTGCATCACCGTCATAGTAGCGTTATTCCCATTGTTGACTGCATTGCTTCCAGCAATAATGAACCAATCAAACAGTCAGGGACAGGGTCAGATTACAGAGTTTTCATTGGTGACAGAAAAAATTGTTTGCAAAGTTACCTCCCTTGTACCGTCGTGTCCAGTCCCTGTTTCAATAATTTAGTTAGGGAGAGTTACTTCCCTTCAATTCCCATGAAAAAGACACATGTTATGAAACAGGGCCTGGATCTAGTCCAGAAGGCTATTTGAGAGAGAGAGAGAGAGAAATAAGGTTTAACGTCGCATTCAGAATTTGAAATGGATAATCAAATGGTGTTCTTTGTCTTTTGGTTAGGCCATTGTCACTTGATTGGTTGTCATGGTTGTTTAGCATGACCTTGCTTTTTTAAATACACATGCTAGATACTATAATTATTTTATTATTAATTATTAAATTGTAAGCCATTTGTGTATGAATATGAAGAAAATGAACAAGTTTACTCGTAAAAAATGTAAATCTATTTTAATTATTTGCCCTAAAAATATAGATGAGGACTGATCATACTCAACAACTAATCAAATGACAATGGGGTTATATGAAAAGAATTTTGTGATCAGTTAGTTCTATCATGTTTATGTACAGATGCAGGAACTTGTGGCGACAGATCCATAATAAAGATGTAATCAGCCTCAAATCTAGGCTTAAATCAATGTCTCTCAAACTGCGTGAAAGTGAGATATGTTACGGCATGTTCAAATTAAAAGACATCTGACCAAAAAAAAAAAAAATTTGTTTCAAATTAAAACACATCTGAACACAAAAAACTAAACTTGTTTCTACCATTTACGAGAAAATAAAAGGAATTGGTCTTTGAACCACGCCGTATATTTTTTTACATCTGTGTCAACAGGTGTACGCACATGTGGTGCATTCTACTATGCGACTTTACCAAACCCTGGGCAAGAGCCAGGACATTAATATCACGGCTGCAGCTGTTCAGCATTCAGATTCGTTAGCATTTCTACATCACGCAGTGACGTTATTTTTGTCTCCTACTCAATGGAGAAAAGAAAACCCATCGAAGCGGGCAGTTTCAAATTTCTCTGACAAGATATTCTTCCATTTGTTGTATATGATCCCACTATCATCAAATATGATACATATTATGCTTTAACATACTTCGCTGCTGAAAAAAACACACAGGGGAGAGTTTACAAAATCCAGCGATTTTGAGGCTGATTACATCTTTAACCATCATGATCTTTTACACTTTACCTGAAGAAATCTACGTTTCGGCAAACATTTGTCCAGCGACAGAAATTTAGTTGTTTTGCATCTACCATCTTCACTTGCCTGAAATTGCAAGAAATGAGACATTTGATTTCATTTTTCATATTGAACCAGAAAATACTATTCTTCTGAAAATCTTTCATTTCTGGAAGAAACAAGAACAAGAAACAAAATGGGCTTCCATATAAACCCGCACAACATACAACTTGGTTAAAATTTTAGAAGGATAAAATTAGCTTTCCCAAACATGCAATATATATATATTCTGCGTTTTACCATGTATTTTTACCTCGCAGTTGTCAAATATGAAAACTTTGATGTCTTAACATGCTTCGATGCTGAAACAGCACAATCGAGAGTTGAAAAAATTCTCCAATTTTAATGCAATTACGCTTCAGAAATTGGGGAATTCTTTCTGCTCTCCCAAAACAGGGAATAATGCAGAGACATACGATGAATCGTTTAACTACTACTCATTTGTATATTTAGATTCTCAGATTAGATATCACATTCAGTGCAAATTTAATGTTCTACATGGACCAATCAAAATCACATTTACAACTTGACCAGATGTGAGTTTTAATCTGGGGGTACAAGATCCATCTGCAACTGTAGAGCAACCTTTGAGCAACCGTTTAAGAGGATTTTAATTTATAAAGACGGCAAATCAACCTACCATGTGTTCAATATGAGCAGCAAATTTGGTGTGGAGATGAGCCGAGAACCAATAGTCTGGCTTCAGTTTATGGAGGAGTTCCTCAGCTGGGGGACTGCCCAATGTATTCTCTTCAATCTCCTTACTCAGGAATGGCTTGTGACGTAGGAGGCCATCTTTGTTTCCGTAGTTATAAATACCCCGCGGCCAGTCATGTGACAGGACGATATCCAATGGCCGCGAAATCTGTAAAAAGAGAAGTATGGATATGTTAAGTTTGGTTCACAGATGAACAAGTGGATGGAACTCATAGAAATATATGACATCACGTATCGGCTAGGGACACGATTTCAAATAGCACTTTGAATACTTGGAAGTTTGGTGAACACTTTGAATCTTGAGTTTCTACCTAGAAGAACAAGATGATTTAAGAAACACTGTTTGGAAACTGCTACAATGAATACCCAAAAAGATAGGTAAGGTTAATGTATACATGATCAGAAGTACTGAAAAAAATGAGCTCTGTGAAATAATTTCTTTTGAGCAACAGTGTTCTGAGGATACGATAATTCCTAAATCCTATCGGAAATCGATCACCCTCGATTTTTGGAGAAAAATACAATCGGAAGTTGTAATAATTCAATCACCCCCAATTTTCAGTAAATCCCATTTGTAAAAAAATTTACAAGTGAAACTCAAGTTTGTCCAGACAAGGGAGAAACTCAATTAGAGACAACCGTTTTAGAGAAACTGAATTTCAATGAAGACGAAAAGTGAATTTGAGCCAAATAAAATTGAATGGGATTTGCATAACTTACGGATTGTTGCTGTTTTACTACTATTTTATGTGTGGTTGACGAAGAAACTCACGCAGACACAGAGATAAACAAACCGCTGTTTTGCAAGAGTCCCACGAGACTTCCATGAGAAGAAATAACATGTAATTCAAGGAATCTTTTTCACTACATTGGTTAAGCTGTTGGTGAGGGTGCCCGAGAACAGGATAGTCACCCTTGACCTTCCCGTTGCCGAGATACAGTGGACGAGACAAACCCACGATCTTTAACAAGTGCGTTGAACACTGTCTGCCATACGTTTCGCCATGCAGTTTTGATGGAGGACTATTCCAATAAATCCAACTGGCTACTTGATATGACTACTTAAAATCAACAACTGAAAATTAATTAACTGGTTGAAAATAAATAATCACACCCAACTTGAGTATAACTTGGAACAAATCACTTGTACTGTCCCGGACACAGTTATCACAAGTAGCAGTATCGAAAACTGGGCAATCGGATGATTCAAACTTTCAATTCTCCGACTTCTGCGAATCACAGCTTTCACTCATTTGCAATAAATCGATCACCCCTCATTTTTAATACCTCAAATATCACTTCCAGTGATCAATTTATTAGGGAATTACCATAGGGGACTTGTACAATACTATGTAGTCAATCAACAGCATTGATTTTCAATTTCTTTTTTCCATTTCACATCTTTCAGACCCAACCAACCAATCAATATCCACAACTGGTATCCAGTGTATCTATTGTGCAAATCCCCCATTGACCCTGATTAACCCTGCCAACCGACACATCAACATTGCATGTCTATATATTGAAGATTGAATAGTCCATGACTATGACATCATCAGTATGTAGTCAGTTGCCAATGATTTACATTACATCGAAATCATTGAAATTACATTGAATATTTGTATTCATTATTTAATATTTGGGTTTGTAGAACTCAAATATATTAGAATGATGTTTGAGTATGAGAGTGGTTTACTGGTCTGGGTTCATTCAAGTCAGCTAAGGGAGATAGCCCCTGCATGAAAGTTGAGAAATCTCACCACTGTATAACACTAATATGGCAGATAGCCAAGGTAACTTGATTTACCTGCTTCAGGCGGAACACATCCACATTTCTGATATGGTAGGCCGACCTTTTAGAATCTTCAGAGTATGGCGGGTGTTCATAATGACCTGAAATTTGATTAGCGAAATGAAATAAAAGAAATCATAGGGTTAAATTTCAATCTGATCAAATTTTCTTTCAGGGGTTGGGGAAGTGAGTGTTGTTGGGGGGTCGGGAGAAGGTTTACTGAGCCAGTCAGAATATATGGCAATTAAAAATAGACATGTGGAGTGCCTGACCTACTCTCAACAGTAAAGAAAGAGGCTATTAGATCAGGTTACTGGAGAACCTGAGTTAAGGACATCTGGCCCAAAGTGGCTTCAGCACTTACCCCATGTGTAGTGTTTAGGTTTGTAAATACCGGAGAGTCCACCTATCCTCAGTCCACCAAACTGTACCACATTGGCATAGCCTAGAAATAAATCATCATAACATGACAAAAGGGTGTGGATGTAATCACAAATTACCATATTCAGAATTTCAGACTAATTTTATTCAAGTGAAATTTGCTTTGGACAAACAAAATCAGTACACGAGTTTGCCCGAGTAACTAAAAATAAAGAAAATCACATTTATCTAGCTAATCGAAGTAGATTTCCCCATATTGTTATCATGTCTGAACCAATATAAAATATTAAAATGAGAATCTAAAACCTTTGCATTTCACCTTTAACAACTGAAGGCTAAAATGATAAAACATTGGGACAGGTGATCTATTTGTGAAACAACCACATATAAAAGTTTGAGCCCTGTATGTAATAGCAAAAATGTCCTTCTGAAGGTTAATTGATGAAAAGTACAAATGCAGTGTGATTTTTAGATGCCACTGTTGTATTTTTACAATACTTTAATCTATTTTGAACTGAATCATTCAATAATCTGTTGTGCAAAAGAAATACAAGCGTTCTGAGAACCCCAACATCTCGCCTTGCGGGGTCATCCGCTGAAGGTGCAGCAGTATTGAAAGCATACATGTAAAGCAAACAATAAGGTCTGGAATAGGTGATGTGGTACAGACAATAATGTCTGGAATAGATTATCTGGTACAGACAATAACATCAGTCCCATGTGGGATTACTTGCATATAAGTTAATCCCATGTAGGATGGATAGATCAGTGCCGTCGGATTACTGGTGCATAGGGCAGTCCAGTGTGAGATTACTGCTGGATAGGTCAGTCCCATGTGAGATTACTGCTGGATAGGTCAGTCTTGTGTAGGATTACTGCTGGATGGACCAGTCTCGTGTGTTATTACTGATGGATAGACCAGTCCCCTGTGGGATTACTGCTGGATAGTCCAGTCCCAAGTGGGATTACTGCTGGATAGGCCAGTCCTGTCTGGGATTACTGCTGGATAGACTCGTATGGGATTAATGCTGGATAGGACAGTCCCGTGTGGGATTACTGCTGAGCCTGCATACAGCAATCCTGTGTGGGATTACGGCTGGGGAGGCCAGTCCCATGTGGGATTACTGCGGGAGAGCTGTGACCTAGGAAAACATGATACATGTCCACCAAGTTTTATAATCATCCCACGAAAGGTTCAACAAACTTTCCATGTACAGGTAAATTTTTGGCCAACAAAAACCTTATCAATGGAAATGTACAAAGTCTAAACTGCAATAATTAGGACCAAAATTCATATTTAATTTCATATTTCTTAAATAGCACATGTACATCCTCGAATCACATTGAACTTGGGTAGCAAGTGTCAAACTCATCCAATGAAAGCTGACAGCTTCAGAAAACTTTCCATGTACAGGTGTACATGTTTTTATTGGCAGATTACTTAGACAAAACCCTCAAAATTTGAACAAAAATTAATATTTCATCTCCTAAATAGCACAGGTACATCTTCTAATCTTAATAAACATGTGTACCAAGTTTCATAATCATTCAATGAAAGCTGATAACTGCAGCAAACTGTGGTGTACAGATGTACATGTGCACTTCAGCTAAACGCAAAACTCTATCATTTGCCATAATTTGGAGAAAAATTTATATTTCATCTCAAAAATAGCACAGATACATTCTCTAATCATAAGAAATATGTGTACCAAGTGTTGTAATCATTCAATGAGAGCTGACAACTGCAGCAAACTTACCATGTAGGCTACATGTATATGTATACATATAGAGGCCTACATGTACAATTCACCTAAACAGAAAACTCATCATTTGCCATAATTTGGAGAAAAATTGATATTTCATCTCAAAAATAGCACAGGTACATCGTCTAATCATAAGAAACATGTGTACCAAGGTTCTTAATCATCCAATGACAGCTGATAACTGCAACAAACTTTCTAAGTACAGATGTACATGTGCACTTCAGCTAAATGCAAAACTTTGTCATAGGGATTCTAACATTGGAGCCCCCCAGGGGTAGTATCCCCAGGTGGCATACCCACCCCCCATATTTTTTATATTTTTTTAATATTTTTTCTAATTTTTCTAAAAAAAAATTGAATTTGCTAAACCAAAAACCTTATCATTTCCAGGCAGGGGACACCGACACCGACGACGACACCCCCCCGCCCCCCTCACAATATCTCCCCTTTACTTCATAAGGCGAGATAAAAATGTGTATCACAAATATCATTGCTGATCCGGATTCTTTCAAATGTTACCCTCTGAAGATGTTTATCCCAGGCCTTACCCATGTAGTAGATATTGAGAGCGACCCAGCCACCGTAAGGTAACTCCTGCATGTAGTTAGATGCCTCATGATTCCCTCCAATGAAAATGGTTAACACTGGGGCCTTCTTCTCGCCGGAATAATATCTGAAAATGAGAAAATTTGAAACTATTTCAAAACATGCTTAGAATAGAAGATTCCTCGTATTCACATCTTAAATATACTTGTATTGACATCGTATTCCCTATTTAACCCTACCAGGCCTGGGTTTTTTGGTGTGGGGGGGGTGGAAGGGGGTGGGGGGGGGGAGAGCATAATGCACCCCCTCCTCAGTCTGGCAGGATCTAATTGTCTTAGTTACATCAAAAAAATTTCAATGGCTGAAATATCTTGCCTATGGGGACTTTTACGATGACAACGCTTATTGCCATGGTGAATTATGAGAGGCGGGGCTGTGAACAATTTCATTAGGGTTCACATGCAATCACCTCCAAATTTTGCCTCAAATTTCACCAGTCACTCTAAAAAAATTGGATGACACATCCTAAATGAAAAAAAAAGATACAGAGATCCAATTATTTTTAGCAGGACACTTGCTTGGTGCAGCACATATACTTGTGCTCGATGGGCCAGTCCTGTGTGGGATTCCAACCCACACCCTCAGAGTTTGGCACAAAATCGTGGAAGAAATATACACATGATCCAATTTTTGCATCATCTCATTGACCTTCCGTTCTAATGAATTGGATCATCCAAACTTTTTTTCAGGATCTTTAAATGCACTTCCTTTTTTTTAAGTGTTTACGATGATTTGTGATAGAGATAAGAGAGGATTATAAATGCACAACTTTTAGACAACCCCATCAATCATTCACTCACTTGTAGAATGTGTTCATCTGCTGATACTTGGGTGGCACAGCCATACAGTGGAGGTCAGACTTGTTACGAACGGCCTGGAAATCACCGCAGATTATCAACAAGTCTACTTTGATGTTGTTGACCTCTTCCAGGTAAGCCAGGGTCTCGTAGATTTTGTCCAGTTCACCATGACAACAGCCTTCCACAGCGATCTTCATATTGATGTCGGGTCAGGCCTGAAAAAAAACAAAAAAAAACGATGATTTTACAGTTTCACAAAACTTACGGTACCCTGGAGTTTTGAGTTGTATGCCCAGGATGACATTTAAAAGCAAGATATACATGTATATAGCCGCTTTTAGACATCCTGCGCCTCTTAGGTTAGCTATTTGTCATCATCTTGACCGAAATAGAAAGCTGAAATTTAATATGGGCTATCAGGGATCATCTTCACATTTCAGGTTAAATACTGCACTAATTTCCATCATTTACATTAACCTAATGAATGGGGAAATTGTTCAAACCGTAAAAGCATGTGATGTCATTTAGCCAATCAAAATATGAGCTTGCCAAGGACTTACTGGGGTATATATCCTACTTGGGATATTAAATCCAAGTTTGGATTGAAATATATCCTAATTGGGATATTTTGACCGATTTTCATAGTGGCGAATTTCGGCATCTAAACCACAAAATCAAGATAGAATCTACTTCACAAAACTGCGATTGTATAACTTTGCCAACAATCCCAAGCAAAATCTTGAGGCAACGCAACATGTTTGCAGACTCGAGGGCAAAAATCGAAGAAGTTTAGAAACTGTTGCTATACATGCATTATGGGAGGTGGAAGTGTTCAACTCCTGACATTACTTGTTGGAATATCGGTGACCACATCAAATATAAAACAGAACATGATGAATCGGGCCGCGAAATGGTGGTTGAAGTTAGGAGCAAACTATGCGCGAAACACATGGACAGGATTACGGCAGATGGACGGATTAAAGAGAGAGCGAAGACTGAAGTAATTCCTATCTACGAGGTAATTTTAGATTGCAAATAGTATGGTGTGAACTACCCTCCTCATGTATTCGAGTAGTGTTATTTTAACATGTTTAAGGAGTGTGATTAGCACTTCTCGCAGTTCTGAGGAGTGCGATTTTTAGCACCCGTCCAATTTTCAAAAAAAAGACAGACTGACGTGCTTTATACATACATTGAGTGGCATATACATGGCTAATATATGCCAATCGAAAGCTTGGCATCTTATAAGGCTAGAATTTAGGGCAGTTCGTCATGAAAGAGTGAGTGAGTGAATAGAATTTAACGTCGCTTTCAACAACCATGACAACAGCTATATCACGACGAACCAACTAAGCACCACCCAGCCCAGTTGTGTTCCTGCTACTTTCATCATGTAAGAATCTTCAAACAAGGAACACAGAGTGCAACACAGCTTGTCAGGTAGTTTTTCCAGGTTCAACAACATTCGTTACATGAAGTCACCTAGTCACCCTCGGAGGTGAGGATCGATGCAATTTTTTCTATACCAAATAGACACCACCGTGTAGCCCTGACACGGTTCAGAATTAGTGCCCACAAATTGGAAATTGAAAAGGGGCGCTATCACAATATACCCCGTGAACAACGGCTCTGTCTCACCTGTAAGGTTGTTGAAGATGAGAAGCACTTTCTCCTGCAATGCACGAGATTACAACCCCAGAGAGATAAACTCTTTAACTGTATCGGACCATATTTATTAAATTTATTTGATGATACTATTTCCCTATTTAGATGGATAATGAGTACAACCATCCAAGCAGTAGTAAACAGTGTAGCGAGATATGTATACGAATGCTTTGAGTATTTGAAAGACTCGTAGTCTATACATGTATATGTTTATCTACTATATGTCTCCCCTGTGGCCAAATGATAGGCCATCTATCCTTCGACCGCTAATAGGTATATCCTGGAAATCTTTATATATTTATTTGAAATATTTATTTGTTTTAACATGCTGTACCATTAGCCTTCGGGCATAAGGAGCAAATAAAGTCTTATCTATCTTATCTACCTATTGTGTTTTCCTTACATGATGAATAGGCCAGGATTTAGGAGAGGAACTAGCCATAACTGTTCCTATCAATAATGCCTTCAGCCATGTCAGCTGATAGTCACAGACGACGTGTATGGATCTCCGTGTGCTATAACCCATACCATATGAAAGTTCATCTTGATGCTCCTTACCTGTTATTTTTGGGAAGCTATTTCCTTTTTTCCACGATTGTCGCTTTTACATGTATTAAAGTTTCCGGCGCTGGTGGTAATTAGCTGTACACAAGCCGTTTTCACATCGACCCTGACATTTCCCATATTACGGAAGATGTCATATTGTGGAACTGCGCATGCTAGTGGCCCAAATACACACAATATGGCATCTACCGTAATATGGGAAAGGTCTGGTTCGATATGAAAACGACTCATGTACAGCGATGTAAACTTTAATAAAAGCGACAATCGTGGAAAAGAATGAATTAGCTTCCCAAAAATAACAGGTAAGGAGCATCAAGATGAACTTTTACAGGGTACGGGTTATAGCACACGGAGATTCATGCACATTGTCTGTGACTATCAACCGAAGGCATTATTGATAGAAACAGTTGTGGCTAGGAGAGCAACTTGCTATCATAAGAGTGAAAAAAACCAGCCCAGGTATTATCTGAAGCAGTAATAGTCTGTAAGGCGGCATTGAGTTGTCAAACCGCCTACATCTGGTTACTCTCTGCCATCAGGCCTACAAGTACAAGGCAGAAGAGGATATGTATAATGTATACCATCTCTGTGCATGTTGATGTTTTTCTCTGCCAACAACAACAACAATTCACACCGCCGGTAAGTTGCCCTGTTTGTTGAGATTCCCTTCCTCCCCCACTCCACCCCACCTCACCCAGGTAGAATATATAGTAACAGAATAGAACACGTTACCTTTTTAAATCTTGTTTGGGATACAGGAAAAAAGGATAAGATGAGAAAAATAGAAGCAAAAAAACTTTCCCGGGCCAAAACCAGATACCGGACGTACATTGGCTGCTGTGAAAACTAGGACTCGTCGGTTGAAACGGAACGGCATGCAGCTCCGGTCACATTTGTTCACAAGGTGTTATGAGAAACTTCGCAATCGTCCGACAAATTGGCGAAGTGTATTAAGCGTAGGCTACCAACCGTTCTTCAACACTCATTTAAAATCAGTTTTATTTGAAAGTTCTTTTTGAATCACATTTGTATAATCCCTTATCAATTTGTCAGTGGGCGGCATAAAGGATTATAAATAAAACAATGGAATATTGTATCTCTTCACATTCAGTCTATATCCATGAATGTGCTAATTAGTGATCAGTGACAGCTGGGACTATCAATGAACAGTCACACGACAGAAGTTTGAATTAAAATATGATTTTTCAGCGTGTCCATCTGTCTGTCTGTCAGATGCCAATATGATCATGTCAACCAGCTGTGACAAAACCGGTGTAAAACATGAATTTCACCATGACGGAATCACCGTTGGGAAGACTTTTTTTTTATTCAAAGCCATGTACTCGGAAGTTCCGTGGTCATACCCATGTAGTTGTATGTTTAGTTTGCTATTCTATATGACATCTGTCTACGGATCCATGAAAAATCCACAGATGATCCAGCATTTTCAGTAAATCATGCCTCGAAATGTTCGTGACGGAATCACCTGAAACGGACATGACTCTTGACTAGTGTTGCTTGTCTATTTTTTTGCTGCTCTGTTTCAATCTGATTATTCTTATATGACATCTCTTACTAGCATACAGTACCCAAGAATGATACTGATAAAAAAAAATTCCTCGTGAGAAAAACGCGATTGGATCATGCACGGGTTAAATCTAGTCCGTGACGGAATTCACCAAAAAATCGTGACGGAATCACCAGTGCGCTTTTTAAATCTTCTCGGTAAAGAGCTTTATTAATTACACATTTTCTTCAAAAAAATATTCCTAGGGTGAATTTATCACTTCTACTTATAAAATCAAAACTCTGAACTCTTATTTTTACCAAGGTATACCGTTCCCGTCACATGCATATCTTTTCTACAGAGGTTTCAAGAGCTTTCAAAATAGTATAATTTTCAGTAAAATGCAACTTTTCTTCCTTGACAATTTCGAATTTCCTAAGTTCTTCAGGTTCAAAAATTGCGGGAAAAATATTTCGCGATTAAAACACATCTTCTCTGTTATTGACGTGTCCCCGTAGATCATGGGAAGCGAATAGAAAAAAACAGCATGCTAATATATGATTTACGAAAGAATGTGAAGTGAATTTTTTGCGAAAAGGGCTGTTTTAAGCGATGTCCGCTTTTTCGTGGAATTCACGAAAACAATCTAATTCAAATCAAATTCTATCTGCTCCCCCATTTGGATATGGGGAGCATCGATAGGATATTAATTTATTAAGATTGGGTGTAAAAGTAGGGAAAATTGCCCATCTCCATACACAAGCCGATTTCTCTGTTCACACTTCCAGGTAGCCTTGATAGATCGGACCGCGTAAAGCATAATGGCAAAAGGACAAAAGCTCCACGAACAAAAGTTCCATTGGACAAGAGCCCCAGAGGACAAAAGCCCCAGAGAGCAAAAACCCCAAACCATTATTTGAGGCCTTCTGGCATCCATCCTTGCAATCTCACCTTGACAAACATGTCTTTCCATTTATAGAAGTAATATTAGAATATATTTGCACAAGATTTCTCGCCCATGTCTAAATTGTATATGACAACGTCAAGAGACTGCTATAATTAAAATATTGCAAAACAGCCAAACGCCAAAGATATGATGGATAATTCTCAAAATTTAGAAAATCTGTTTCCTTTAATTTTCCATAGATATTACAAATATAACCGAATTTTGCACTCTCGATAGTAAAACACCAAAACTGTTCAAACAGAATTGCCCAGCCTTTGTGCTCATGGTGCTTGTGGTGGAAAATGTCCTCATGTTCAGCCACAGACAGGGTTGCAAGGTCTTGCAGGCTAAAGCATACATCCATGTTCATATGCAAATATTCTTCCAAATCTGTAGGAGAGTAGTATACAAAGCGGAAATTGAAGCCGATTATAGGGAACGCTGTTTTTCAAACAGAGTTATCTCCCCTGGTTCGTACCGGATATCGGATACAAATGGTACCCAGGGGTCAAAAGTCACTTCCGGTACGAATCAGGGGAGACAACTCTGTTTGAAAAACAGCGCCCCCTATAATCGGCTTCAATTTTCCCTTTTACTACTAATCAAATTGACAGCACTTGACGTCACATCCGGTCACGTGACATCCGAGTCAAAGGTCATTTCCGGTCACGTGATGGCCAACAAGATTTATCTGCCCCTACATTAGACCCCATGGATCCGTAGCTGCCTTTACACCAATTTGCAATCCGTATGTCTTTATCTTTTTTCAAGGTCAATGCCACCCATGACGTCACATCCGGTCACGTGACATCCGGGTCACAGGTCACATCCGGGTCAAAATATCAAGGTCACTTCCAGTCACGTGACGGCCCAGCAAGACTGATCTGCCCCTACATAAGACCCCATTGACTTTCAATGTTAATCTCACGGAATGCACGCCATCAAACATGGTCCCCGACAAAATCGCCAGCTATATGCCCAGCATAAATGGCAAGTGCGGTACCCTCAGTTTCTCCACATAGCCATACAGCGAGAAAAGGGGAATCCCCAAAACCATATTGGCAGGAAAAAAAATACATGAATACATGGGAAGTATTAAGACTTATAGTGATAATCATAACATATAGGTGTTGAACAGTGTTATTATTACGAGTCCATGATCAGTGCGGCCACAGGTTCGAGCGTGTCGTGTCCAGTATGTCTTCGCAAATTATAAACAAACAAAAGTGACGGCCGCACAACGTTCGTCCTACGTTAGTCCAAGATGTCCGACAGAGCATGACGTCATCGCGGACCAGCAAATCTCAACATGTTGTCTTGCGTGGTATGAATGCATTAGATACATACACCCACCCGTTAGCTTTATATAATTTTGCATGGTACAATCGCCCGAAAAAAGGTTCAAACACATCCGTGCAGGTCCGTTTATGTCGTATAGGTAGCTGAAAAATGGCGTCCAGGCCCAATTTCCCGGATGATGCGAGAATTAAGATCGTAGCGCCATTTGTACACTCTGGAAGCAAGGACGACAACTCTGACTAGGTGAAACCTCTGTTGGCCAAATTTCGAGCGATGTGCCCTGATTCGAAAATTTGCATGTTAATCTATACGGGGAATGCATGTATGGGATAGAGTGGTCATTTTCTTTTCTTGCGGATTTTACTATGGGTAGTGGCATCTTGTTGTCTTCGTCTCGCGATGGTGAACACGATGGGAGGGGTCTCGAAACCATGCGGTGAACTTTTCTGAAAAGTTCAGGTATCATTCCTTATGCTCAAATGGGCCTCTGTGCAAAATATGGTGCTTTATTCCAGTCAGTCACGATCTTGACCTTAAGCCACCGGACTACATCCTAGTGAAGCTTTAGTGAGGTAGAGTCAGACTGGCGTGTTTTTTTTTTATTGGAAGTCGCCCCAATCAGCGGATGGGCAGTTAGGGTGTAATAAGTAAAGTGATCATTCTGGAGGTGCGTAGGGGTATATTTGAGCGATTGAAGGACCATTCCTGTGAGGTGTCAAAGTGAAACCCTCGGAGTGTAGACCCCGACTTGAGGGATGTCCACATCATCTGTGACGTCATCAGTTGGAGTAGTGGTCAAAGTAGGAATTTTGGGGGTGTAAAGGACGGTGTTTGGTGTAGAGATGGACCATCCGTAGTCCAAATGGACCGTGTGGGTGTCAACTTGTAGCTCTCTGCATGTAGACGACGAATGGTATGGGTTTTTCGCATCGTGCAACGAAAGATGTCATTTTGAGCGTGCGTGGGAGTGTATTTGAGTGATTGAGGGACCCACTATTGGTCCGATTTGGTTCGTGGGAGGTGTCATATGAAGCACTCGTGGAGTAGACTGGACGGGTGTGTCGTGGAAGTAAGGCTATGGCCCGCATACGCAGACAGAGCATTGTGGAGAAAGGGCATTGAATGGAACGTTATGGCGTCGAGATGGACCAATATTGGTCTGAATGGGTCTGGGGAGGTATCAGTTTTAAGCACTTGTGGCTCCGACTGGAGCGGCTGGGTCGTGGAAATGACGTCATTCTACACATGGGCAGTCGTGGGGTAGTAGAAAAATGACAGTTTCGGAAGTGCACAAGGGCACTATATCACATCTAGGGTATATGTTTCATCCAAGTACAGCGGATAGTGGGTGCCTAGATCGGTTTCATCATTCTGCGCATGCGCAGTCTGGCTGTAGTATAGATAGCAGGCATTTTAGGTGTTCGTTTGTGAGTGATTGATGGATCGTTCGTGGTCCTAATATGTCGTGTAGGGTGTCAAATTGAAGCTCTCATGGTGTAGACCACGACTTGAGGTATGTCCGCGTCATCTGTGACGTTATCAGTAGGATTAGTAGCCAAAGTGGGCATATTAGGGGTGTGAAGAAAGGTGTTTGTGGTAGAGATGGACCATCCGTGGTACAAATGGCTCGTGGGGCGTGCCCAAAGCCCGTCTTAACGCATGGACGCACTTATGATGTTGAGTGAGCGAGTACGTATGCGCGCGTGTATGCGCGCGCGCACATTCGTGGTCTTATTAGGTCGTGTGTGTGTGTGAGAGTACCTTAGGATGAACTTTGTCCTTATCGCGTCGACCCGATAAGGAATGCCCCAGAAATCGTTCCAAATGTATTTTTGAGTCATTTCCCGCTCTTTTTGAAGTTCATCCTAAGGAAAATGCACACAGCCACTGTGTCAAGCTCTACCAGGCATCCATTACGTTCTGCTTTGCGCCTCTCCATGTAGCGCTGTAAGGGTCTCACGGACTGTGCCGGAGTTGACCCGAGGTCATCTGTTGCCACAGTGAACGAACATGGCGACCGTCTAACTGGGCGAATTGATATCAGTCGCTTCTCACCGATATATATTTCCGCAACATATAGTTTTACGGTAATCTGTCAAAAAGCTACCTTCAAACTGTGTGAAACTGGCGTTTTGGCATACACTGAATAACTGTTTAGTGTATTTCGAGATAAATATATATTTTGTGATCAGTAAAACAGTCAGATAGTACAGTTCTTGGTTTTACAAGAATCCTGTAAAAAATGGCGAGACCCCTACAGGGGTAAATGCAGCGTAGCGCAAAGCACCCTGGGAGAGGATGCCACTGTGTGTGTGTGCACACACGAAATGAGGGCTTGTTTCAGTTTTTGCCCAATTACGGTGTTAATTATTCATGTCTTTGGGCCCCTCCTCGTTATTACATGGCCCTGGAACTGGGACATGCATATCTCGCCTTTGATTGGTCACCTGTTTTTTTTTACCTTCTGCGACTGGAGAGCGCACGCCTTTGGCAAGAAAGGACGCCATTTTGTTCATTTGAACGGTAAGCAAATTTGAATCGGGACAATTTCAGAATTAAACGGTTGGAGATATGTTGAAAAAGGGGATAGAAATACCACTATCGGATACATTATCCCGCCTTAGATTTGGCCGTTTCGAACGAATTTTGGCACGTGCATTAAATAATTTGAGAGAGAAGCGACGAAAATTGCACCTCTGTTCATACAAACTGGACAACCACGTGTTGATACTCAAAATTAAAAAAATTGTAATCGACTGTTTTTTTTTCACCCGTAATTACCTTTTAAAATTTATTACTTATTTGCTTGACTGAGTGAGCTATTTAGAATTTACACAGTACCATGTACCAGAAGGGCCATACATAATTACCAGGATTAAGAAATCAGGATTTATCTATATCAGACTGGGATGGTAATGAGAATTACTAATCCCAGTACTACTTGTATCCAACTTCAACGTATTTCAAAAAATGAGATCAGAGTCTATTCGGTAATTCCAATGGGATTCGAATGGTTCAGCCGCTATTAAATGGTAAAATGAACTGAATATATTTTATTATTCTATTTTGTGCACAACATTGTAGATATGCTCACAAGAAAATCCAACAGAATTGCACCAGCATGTGCTGCTGCAGGG
>JAVTVY010014892.1:0-65241 GCA_036873755.1 Hanleya hanleyi
GGATACCATTGGGTATTCATACACCGTGAAACAACGAAGGGGGGCCACCACCTACTGGGCTTGCAGTGTAAGGAACAAGAAGACAAACTGTACCACCTCTGTCATCGAGAAAGCTGGGGTCTTCACAGCAGGGAAGAATCCACTTTGTCATCAGTCCCTGCCTGGTTTGTTCACAGCAACCGAAATTGGAAAGGAGGCGAGTTCATTGATTTTCATCATAATTTCTAGTCATTTTCAGCCCACCATCACCATGGTGGGCTGTTCAAATCACTTTTCGTCCGTGGTCCATCGTCCGTCCGTCGTCCGTAAACAATTCTTGTTACCGCGATTTCTCAGGAACTACTGCGTGGATCTTTTTCAAATTTGGTACACAGATTCCCCTTTGGGTCTAGTTGTGCAAGAAACCTTTTCTGGTCCGATTCGAAAATCCAATATGGCCACCAGGCAGCCATCTTGGATTTCCCCATGACACCTTGTTACCGCGATTTCTCAGGAACTACTGCATGGATCTTTTTCAAATTTGGTACACAGGTTCCCCTTGGGGTCTAATTGTGCAAGAAACCTTTTCAGGTCCGATTCGAAAATCCAATATGGCCACCAGGCAGCCATCTTGGATTTCCCCATGAAACCCTTGTTACCACGATTTCTCAGCAACTACTGCATGGATCTTTTTCAAATTTGGTACACAGGTTCCCCTTGTCGCCTAGTTGTGCAAGATACCTTTTCTGGTCCGATTCGAAAATCTAATATGGCCACCAGGCGCCCATCTTGGATTTCCCAATGAAACTTTGTTAGCGTGATTTCTCAAGTACTGCATGGATCTTCCTCAAATTTGGTACACAGATTCCCCTTGTGGCCCAGTTGTGCATTGCAGCAAGATACCTTTTTTGGTCTGATTCGAAAATCCAATATGGCTGCCAGGTGGCCATCTTGAATTTCCCCTTGAAACATTGTTATAGTGAATTCTCAGGAAATATTTCATGGATCTTTCTGAAATTTGGTATACAGGTCCCACATAGGGCCTAGTTGGGCAAGATACCCTTTTTGGTCCGATTCGAAAATCCAATTAATACGGTATTCCCGAGTTGTGACGTTGCATCACAAGAGTCAGCGGATCAAACGGTGGGGCATATTCTATATATTGACTATAGAGAATATCCATCTCTTCACCTTCCATATCAAGGAGTTCAAATAATTCGGAATTAAAATGTATTTCAAATTTCAAATCAGATTTCTTTAGTCCATGCAGTTGCAAGTGAACTGCCCCACCCTTTCGTCTGCCGGCGGGTCAGCTACATGAAGGGACCACACTCTTGTGACACAATGTCACAACTCGACAACTGTAAACTACTGCATGTTTCGATCCAAGAGAAATAATCAGGATTCAGACACTTTCAAATTCGAAGTTTCAACATTACTGCGCGGGCCGGATCCCTTCAGTATTAAGTATTGTACCATCTTAGTATTTTCGAGCATGGTATCTTAAAAGAGATATCTCAAACTAGTCCAGTAAACAGAACAGTATTAGCATTCGTTCCTAATTATAAAATCTTAAGTATGCCAAAGTGTCAAAGAGATTTTTCTTCGCTTCCAGTACCCTTTGATGATACGTGCAAAAAAAAAAATAAAAAAAAACAAACTACAAAACGAAGACGAAGGATCCTCCGTACATGTACATTCACTTTCAGACTAACTTTGCTCATTTCTCTTGTACTATAACAACCGACATAAGTACAGTTTCTAGAAATCTTGAACTGAAACTTAGAAAGATTATATCTTGGTGTTTTCCAGTGTCCCTTTTTCGATCTTTTTCGCTCAGATTCGAAATTCTGTAAACAAAATTACAACTCAATCGTCTTAGTAAGTAACAATGGACAAAAAGATCCTCTTGTCATTAGCTAACAATTATCAGACAATGGTGGGCGCCAAGATCCTTCAGGATCTCTCGTTTTTATTAAGATTTGTTTGGTTAATGATTGGTTAAACATTTTCTTAACCTTTTATTTTATTCCACTTCCATAAATACATAATTTTTCCCCTTTACAGATCAAGAAGCAAGCCATAGCAAATGTGTTTCAGTCAGCTGCCGTCATCGTGGAAGAAGTGATCTCGGAGCACTTAAACCTAGACGCTCCCAGTCCATCACTGACCAATCCGATTAACCTTGCAAGGAAAGCCAACCGAGCAAGACAACTTCTGCGCCCCCTCGATCCAACCGATCTGGAATTGAGGTAAATATACCAACACTAGGTATTATTTTTAGAATAATTTCTAAATTGAATATTACACTCTTGCTGGGCTGATCATTGAATTATTCGTTTTAAATATAGAACTTGAAACTTATTGTTCTTTTTATTTTCTTGCAGATTGCAGAGGATTTCATTCCCCCGGATTTCCTGCGACGAGACATTCGTGTCGGAGGATATAGACACCTTCTCTTTGCCACTTCCGACCAGTTGCAAACTGCTTGAACGCTCCAAGATTTGGTATCTTGATGCTACATTCAAGGTCGTCAAGGAGCCATTCAAGCAGTTGTTCTCCGTCCATGCCTTTGTCAAGTCGTCCAATGGGGACATGAAGCAGGTGCCGCTGGCATTTTGCTTCATGTCAAGAAAACGGCGCCGTGATTATAAGAAGGTAACATTGCGGTACATTCAATACTCTTTAAGGATTTAAAAATTAGAAATAGGAATAACTTTCATTTCTTCTTGTTTTTTCAAATTCAAATTTTTTAACTAATATTTTAATTTAATTCGGAAAAAAATCAATATCGCTATTTCTTTACGACCATATTCTTGTTTTATTTTATTTTAGGTGTTCAAGTGTCTCAAGGAAAACCTGTCCAATCCAGATCATATCAGTCTTAAGTCAGCTGTCGCAGACTTCGAGGCTAGTATCTGGAAGGGTTTTCGAGACGTCTTTCCCACTTCCCAAATCCGCGGATGCGCATTTCACTCGATCCAGGCCATTTTCTGGAAGGTGCAAAAGTTGGGTCTGGAGACTGCCCACTGACAACAAGATGCTACCTTCAAGTTCATCCGAAAGCTTCTGGCTCTCCCATTCCATCCCACCGAACACATCGTGCCATCCTTCCAACAGCTGTTATAGTTCGCCAAAACACCCGATCTACTCACTCTGATGGAATACGTCCAGGCCACATGGCCACTCGATCTGGTCCATCCGAAGCTGGTCTGTTTTTGGTCTGTCTCGTCTGATGTCGGGGGGAAATTGAAGCGAGTCCAACGCAAGTCCTTTCGTGACCTCCAGGGGAAAATTGTCAAGTTGTGGGAAGAGTACAGGGAGAGATCCAGAACTGCATTACAGCTTCTTCGAGGCGTTGGTGAATTGAACGGCCCAACCAGCTAGTAAATTCAAACGGACTACTGACATTTTTCTTATTTGCGAACATGTAATTAATATGAACGTGTGGGAAAGGGGCTAGCTAATTATAAACATACGGACCATATATATGTGTATCCAAATTTGATTTTTATTTGGGGACGAGTTGACTCAAGGTTGGGGACAAGTTGACTCAAAGTTGGAGACGACTTGACTGAAGTTGGGGACGAGTATTCTGGGCACCTCACACTGAAGACAAAACATGTTCTGAAGTGTTTTTCCTCTAAAATAAAGCAAAATGTTTGTTGTGTGAGTTGGGCTTAAGAGCAGAAGTTTCTACGCATGATCATGCCATGTGTTTGGATGATGCTCACACTGCAGACAAAACATGTTCTGAACAGTGTTTTTGTTCTAATAGTACAACACAATGTTTGTAGTGCGAGTTGGGCTAAATTTACCACGAACAAACTGTTCTGTTCATAGTGCGAGTTGGGCTTTACTCGATTTTGCCGGTTAAACGGGCAAACCCTACATTCAATCATGGAGCCTACAATAGAAATCTGTATTATAACTGTTATAAATTGTCTGGACTCTAGTTCAACAAGCTGAACCCTGCTGACATTTAATTTTGTGATATTGACAACGCAGGGTTCAGCCGTTGAACCAAAATTTCCTATCGCAAAATTTTCGGCCTCCCGACCCAGGTAACAGCGGGTGGATTTGGGCTCACAAAAATCGATAATACCTACCGCTCTGCACTCGGTTGGATAGAATACATATTTGCCTACTTCCCTGGCCATTTATTTTCTCCGTCCAGCTTCTTTAATTTCCATAAACGGCGAAAGAAAAAAAAATCACCGCGGCTGATCTTCCAAAAACTAAATATGCCACCATTTTGAAAATATCACTATGGTGACACGAGACTGATCGTACCTCGATTGTAATTTCGGGACTGTAGACGGGAAAGTCGGAAACGGCTCATTCATAAGGCTGTCAAATTATCTGCTTTTAAATGTAAAATTGTAACTATAGGTATCAAGCATAATAGAAGGCACATACTGGAAAAGGTGATTCACGGGATTTTTCATCTCATAAGCGACTGGATCGACTGAGCGGATTCAGTTCTTCCGACTCGTGTAATCCTGAATTTAGAATAACATCACGCGAGATTCAGGGTCACGTGATAAAATGGCGGCCGATTTCGTTTTTGGAAGATCAGCCGCGATGATTTTTTTTTCTTTTGCCGTTTATGGAAATTAAAGAAGCTGGACGGATAAAATAAATGGCCAGGGAAGTAGGCAAATATGTATTCTATCCAAGCGAGTGCAAAGCGGTAGGTATTATCAATTTTTGTGAGCCCAAATCCACCCGCTGTTACCTAGGTCGGGAGGCCGAAAATTTTGCGATAGGAAATTTCGGTTCAACGGCTGAACCCTGCGTTGTCAATATCACAAAATTAAATGTCAGCAGGGTTCAGCTTGTTGAACTATCTGGACTCCTGCATAATTGTCAGACTATGGAATTTGAATTTCTCTTTTTATGCATTTGCCGCTCGGCTGAGAGGCTTCTTTTACGTTAAAATGTTTTATCTGCTCTTAGTATGTGTGAATGTCATACGAGATAATCAATTTCATGCTGTTGAGTGTTGTTGAGCAATGAACAGATGAACGGCAGCGAATTTTGGACCGCGAATTTTGTAATTTGTTGTTGTTGTAAATTCACATGTTGACTTTCAGAGTCCTGCAATGTCACACCTTTTATGGGATTCCTCTGTTGATTATGCCTGCGACAGACAACATTTCTATCAAATCTGACAGTCAATCTTTCCTTGAGAAAACTAAATTTTCAGCTTTGCCAGACATCGTCCTTCTGATGCACGTTCACATGTCGGCATTTTCTCCTGGAAGTTCAGTGTCGCCTCAGAGAGTTATCTACCTTGATGTGATCTTCCAACTAGAGTTATCGAACTTGATGTGCTTTGGGGAAAATGAATTTAGAGAAATGTTGAAAGACAGCAATAAAGTTGTAATAACTGAAGTCAAAACAGATGACAGTGCCAATCTGATGATAGGAGATAAGTTTCAAAACTTAGGTTATAATGTTTACATAAAGAATAAGCAGAAGTTAAGTGTTCTTAAATGTGGTGGTATGATCATCTGTATTAGCAGTGAATTTAAGCAACATGTTAGGCCAATACAAAGTACGGTAAATCTAAATATGTTTTATGGTTGGAGTTAGCAAGAACTTGTTTGGATATATTGGTGGGGGCTGTGTATATCCCACCCGAAGGTACAAAATATTCATCGGTGGATAGTTTTGATCAGATTAAACAGGAATTATTAGAATTCAGTAATGGGGAATATCATGCGTGTTTAGCCGGTGACTTTGAGCTGGAACCAGATTATGTCAGCTTTGACGATACTGTGTGAGAGTCATTGAATATGGAGGATTCTATGAGACCATCGTTAGATACCGAATATAATTTGAATGTCTTGGGATTACAGAAACAAAGAAAATCTCTAGATAATTAGAAAATGAACACTTATGAGAGAATTATTGCAGTTTTGTAAATTAAATGGCTTGTTTATTTGCAATGGTAGACAACTTCTTAGTTTAGTATATGACTTTCATGTGAGTGAATTTGATCCTCTATTTTCTGATGTTCATTGTGCAAATCTTATCTGGTAGAAAGTGGTAATGATGTACAACACAGTAGGCATGTCTCTTCTAAATCTAAGATGATATGGGATGATACAAAACGTGATATAAGCCATTAGTGAGACACTGGTCAATGATCCAACGGAAAAGATCCAAACTATAGATGCCTAATTAGATGAAATTGGCAAGGATTTAGTTGAACTTTTTAGAGATGGCGCTGAAAGATCTTGTCTCATCAGAACCACTAGGCCGAGGGCAGATAATGAGAAACACAAGCGTGAGAAAGAAAGGTTTAACAACGACTGCCAAAGTGCTAGAAAGGTTTATAATCGAGCACGTAGTCGGCATTTTCTCTGGGAAGGTCAGTGTCACCTTCTCACAGAGTTATCGACCTTGATGTGATCTGCCAACTAGAGTTATCGAACTTGATGTGCTCTGGGGATGACGAGAGTTCTCATCCCTAATGTGACAAACAATTGAGAGCTTGAGAGCTGAAACTTTGTGACTTTGTAGGCGTGCTCAATGGTTATTTTACGCACGGTTAGTGTGGGAAACTTTTATAAACTTGCCCTAAAATATAAACTTTCCCACACTAACATTAATTTATATTGCAGTTTTTACGAAAAACAAAAACACATAAATACAAAATTTAACAAATCTGATCTTGTTCATTTGGACCCTCGTCTCATTACCCACAGCTGCCTGACCTATGGGTTATTTGATGGAATGTATATTATCAATAAATTATAAAAATTAATAAATATAATTTTACACCAAATCCTTCAAATAACTACTTCTCTCATCTTAGATTCCAATAGAGTCATTCCTATTGATGTCAACTTACAAGCCGAACAAAACCCGACTTAATACAGGGTTTTTTTATTTTCTACTATATACTGATCTCTATCTGTGTATGTACATTCAGTACGTTTTTTCCGGGTTCCAAACATGGATCATTCTCAAAGGTGTCCCAAATGATTTCATTGCGAGTAACGGGAATCGGTCTGTACAGGTGAGCTTAATTGATATTATGGCCGCTCTCGATTATGACCGTTCCGTTTTCTTTCACGCACAATTTTTCACGGAATTGAACAAAATTTTATTGGTTTTAAAAGATGATATCTACTGATAACTTTTCAAAATTTTCAAAGGAACTTTATCATATTTTTTTCGTTTCAAATTCTGTCCGGAGATTTCAAATTCAAGCCATAGAAATAAAAGAAAAATGCCTAAACCACCTTTTATGCATCGCACCAGTTCTCCTCTAGAATTCTATCATCCATCGTTGTCGATTTGAATGATTATCTTGAAACAAGGGACTATAGAAAACAAATGCCATTCCATACAACTGGAATACAAATGCAAATATTTAACATCACTCAAAGACGCTGTTGAGGTGCCAAAAGTAGACCAAGTTTCCTCACACCAAATTTGGCCATTGAACCGAATGATGTCCGAATAATATATACACGGTCAATTCAGATGAATGATTTTCATAGTTTTCGCCTAAACGGTCATAATAGGAATGTTTCACTCCTGGATCCCATAAAAAGTGTTGTTGTTTTCTTCATCTGGGAGGCAGGCGCGACCTAAACCAGCTTCTAGACACGATAAGCACATCAAAGCTACTTCTTGAGAAGCAGATTCTCCCAGAGATATTATCTATTTGTTTGAAAAAGATTTAAAAACCTCCAAATATCGGCCATAATATCAAGATTAGCCGTAGATGACTAAGGTGTTTCAAACCCTTTCGAGCTGACCCTTTACAAGATTATCGAACATATATTTCGATGACCAAGGTGCTCCAATTAAACAAGCTTCTAAGCTGTTATCTCATATCTCTTTGGTGCCCAAAACGGTGGGGTTGGCTCTCACATCCACATTTAAGGAGGTGCGGGCCTCCCATTTTTAATATCGCCATTTTTGGAAAAAGGCTGAGGTGACAAGTCAAGTTAATGACTGTCAAATCAAGAGGTTCTTTCTTCTAATTACCGTACCGACAAATGACAGCGTTAATGCAATCTGTTTTTGAGGAGCAAATTCACGCAGTTTTATGTCCCCAATATTAACTCGTCTGTAATCTGAATTCACCTCAGATAATTTCGTTGAAATACCCCCGAGTCAAATGTGCGAACCCTCGTCTAAAGTGTTGGAGTAGTTGAGACACCCTCCCCCCCCCCCACCTCCCAACGCACACACGCCCCAATTCTCAAGGAGCTTCTGCCTCTGCATATGTAGATAACTTAGGGTCTTCAATAAATTCCTAGGTTATTCTCTCATATGCATATTCCCATTCGTCAGTAGTATATAAAGTGGAAATCTAGCATTTGAAGAGGCGTGGTGCTGTTGCGCTGTCCACGTTGAGTGGTGACGTCGAGGTGCTCCTGAGCAGTTGAAGATTAATCGAGAAAGGTTATTTTCGGATGAGCATGAGAAGGTTTGGGCGATATATGGGCCATCATGGGTCCAAATATGGCGTGCATGGTGTCGTGCTGAAGCTATCGTGTTGCATAATTTGGGGTGCTATTCAGTTCTTGTGCATCCTCGCTAAAACCAGGGGTATCTCTATCCTGGATACCCCTGGTACGCTCGGGCAGTGTATCGTGTTCAACGTAAAGCAAAATCCTGGATAAATTGACCAATCAGATCACTTGTTTACGGCGACCAAGGTGACCGTGACAAGAGATTCTAAAGCGCCATAGCTTGTGGGATATACCAGGTGGCAGATGAATAAGCACATTTTCAACAACCATGAACATTAATAAATATAAAGGAAACATAGTTTAAAACAAAATCTATTCGAAGAAAAAATAAACCCATTCATCTACCATCAAACATCCAACAAGCCAGGGAAATGTAAAAACACTGAAACTTTAAAGGCGGTCCGCGATGTCAGTGTATCCAACCTCACCTTCCCACTGAAGGACTTGAATTGGGCGAAATAACGCACGGATTTCTATAAAATTTCTCTGATCTATCCATTAATATTATATTTTTAAGCATGCTTAGATTAAATAGCTTATATTTGGTATCAGCGAATAGTTTAGCACAGAAAGTATAAAACCCTAACGTATTTTACCATCAGCGCAGTTTTTTAGGTCACGTAACTTGAATGTGGGCGGAACGTGGTCAATGGGTCGCCTTTGACTCACAAACAGAAACCTCGACGTTGTGAAGATGGCTCTTGTGGTGATGTCATAGTCTGCATGAGGAGTCGAGAATTAAGAGAGAGAGAGGCCAGGAGAGGTTGGGATGTATTTTCCTTCTCGAGAGTGGGATTTTCATCCCTTGATCAAGTTAACGTGGGATTCTTTTTCCCATATAATGTAAATCACTACTTTAACCCTATCTGGCCTGGGCTTTTTGGGGCCTGTCCAGGCCTGGGGGGGAGGCCGAAATGCCCCCCCCCTAATTATTTTTCTTACCCCTTGAGCTAGGGGGCTGAAACTTATCACACTATACCCTTCGGTCAAGCTTTACCAGAAAATGTCTAAAAATCCAAGATGGCCGCCTTGATGACGTCACAGTGACGTCATTTTCAAAAATAGCATATTTTGGTCGATTTTTCGATCGGATTTTCCGAATTTTTTATTTATGCAATTTCTCCGCACAAACTGCATGATAAATTAGTAAATATTAATGTGATGTGAAATAAAATAGTTTTTGCCCACTTTTCATCGCGGAAAATCAGAAATTTTGAAGAAATAAGACACCCCACGTGCCCGCCATCTTGAATTTTCCCATGATCCTCTGCTCAGGGGGTTATGCAAATGGGCTCAAAATGACCCCAATATGATAAACTATAAAATCCCGGAGTTTCAGCACTCCATTTTTCGCCGTACCGGAGATAGCGCAGAAAGTTTGCTAGGGGAGGCCATAATGCCCTCCCCCCCCAGGCCAGATAGGGTTAATCAATATTTTAGTAAAAATATCAACGACAATCCGAGAGAATGGTTGCTGGAGCGCAAGAAGCCCACAGCTTCTTTCTACCGTCGTGGTTGGTCAGCCTGCGTCGCACGCGCTCAATCCCATATACGTATGTGGGATTACGTGTCCCAGTCACTCTTACCGTATGAGTTTTACACTGTATTATATAAGAATAGTAGAGAGACGGCATATTTGGATGCCCTTTGGAGTGTTTGGGCGATCTACGGGTCACCATGGGTCCAAATGTCGCGTGCATGATGTCGTATTGAAGTTGTTGATGTGTAGAATAAGACGAGAGTGGTGTCCTCATTGAGCGGTGAAGTCATGGTGTGCAACCACCGTCTATGAGTAGTAATGAGAAGGCATTTCCGGATACGCTTGGGAGTGTCATGACGATTTATGGGTTACCATAGGTCAAATGAGGCGTGCATGGTGTTGTACTGAAACCGCCGTTGTGTAAAATAAGACTATGAGACAGTTCACGTTAAGCGGTGATGTTGTGGAGCTTATGGGCAGTTAAGAAGTGGTAGAGAAAGGGTATTTTCAGATGCGCATGAGAATGCTTGTTCGATATATGGACAGCCAACACAGCCAGAAAAAGTTGGCGCCATCATCTTTAAATGGTGACGGCCATCACTTTTAAGGGTGATGACTGACACAAATTTACAATCATTGCTCATCAATCTTCAGAGGTGATTGCCATCATTTTTAAAGGTGATCATAAAAAATGGTGATGGCTCTAACTTATCACCTTTTCGGGGTGATAGTTATCACCATTTTCCCGGTTGGGAAGTGTCTATATGTGGCCTGCATGATGTCGTATTGAAGACGGGGTTGCTGTCCACGTTGAGTGGTGATATGCGCAGTCGAGGAGTAGTAGAGAAAGGGCATTTTCGTGTGCGATTAGGAGTGTTGTGTGATTTACGGTTCATCAGATGTCAAAGTTTCAATTTCTTCAGAAAGTCTCGAAAGTTTTCTGTAACATTGCCAGAACGGAAAATCTAATAAAACCAAGGCGTCACCAGGCTTTTCTTCAAGCCGAAATACCCTGAAATCGTCAAGTCAGTTTGTCAGTTTAACTATCCTTTTGGAAAAGCGGTAAAACAAATCGGAATTCAACAGAAGTAATTGGTGTATCGTCGATTATTTTATTACAAAATTTGCATCCATCGTTATCACAGTGTTACACGATTCAGGACGTATTTACAAACATACACATAGCATTGAGATATATAATTCGTATGTCACACAATCTTATATTTTAAGCATGTAAGAGCACCTTAACACTAAGCACTAAACATTTTCACATAACAGATTCTTTTGCACGAGATATTTGCGTGATAGGGTCCATTGTCATCGGTATACATAAAGGAATTGTTCATCTCAGAATTTCCAGTGTGGCTTTGTAGTTCAGTAGTTCGGGCATCATGACTGGCTTCATCTTCGTATCTTTTCAAGACAAGGTGGGTCTACTCCATTTGCAGCAACTTCTCGGGGATCTTCGGTGGCAGATATCCACCGTACGATCGATTCCCTCCGTAGATTTCTGCTCGACATATCCGAATGCGTCTACTGCATAGTACAAATTATCCAGTCAGATTATGTGATTATCACTTCCTGTTGTCAATTTTGGCCCGGTAAACCAATCAAGTGACAAGACAAGCACTTCTGTTCATACTCCGGTTTCATTGTGCAAGCCTCCCATTATAGCGCTCCTCACGGCAAGTTAGCCTGTGGTCAATATTCAAACTGACCAATTGAAGAACAACAAGAATTTCCCCGACTAGAATAGCCTATGCCTGTCAGGTTCTGTTAAGCCGGTATAGACAAAACATTCCCGCCGGCTGCCTATCTTACCTCAGGAAGTCGGATGGTTGTTATGACATTTGATTGATCTACTCATACCTCCTCTAGCGTTTGATGTCAGGTATGCCAGAATATCTCTCCAACTATGGTAATGCTAGGAGTATAGCTTCGTGGTGGGACTGGTCTCGCCTGGGGACGATGTCAACCTTCTGGTTTCACAATTTTTCTGTGAGCAATGGCTCATTTTGACCTACCAATGTGGGCAAATTTCAGGGCAGCAGAAAGAAAAGATTTGCGTCGTTTCATTTTTCGTGGCGGTTTGGGAGGGGGGCCATTCATTTGACCTTCCTGGCTAACTAACGGCTTAGACGCAGAATCACGAGCCAAAGCACGTGCGATGACGTCATCAGAAACGACGTTCAGTGGAATGATTTCCCGTTCTAACTTGGATATGGATAGTTCACGAAAGTCTATATTGGAAAGAAATATCCTGATGGATTTCCGGAAGTGCTTGATATCCTGCTTGTGACAATGTCGTCTGCTCCACTGTAACGCGGCATCCCATTTTGTTTCTTCTTTTGCTTGGAGATCGGGACTCAATAAAATCAGGATCGCAAACTGCTTCGGAAGGAACTCGAATTCCGGAGTGAGCAACACATCTTGGGCTTTCTCAGATATAAAGTCCAGAATACTGCGTACGAGAATTTGGGTCCACCTGAACTGATCGTAGGACTGCGTGGATACAAGCAGAGGCAGAACGGTCTTCACGTTGATAAAGCGTCCGGAAAGGTTGAAACATGCGTCACGCAGATCCACCAAACCGTAGAGATCGGCAGCGTTCATCACACCAACAACGGATGTAATGTCGACATTCACGCTTCCGCCGTGGAGGTACAGCACGAGACGTCGGAAACAGTCAGCATCAAAATGCTCCACCGTGATGGATAGCTTACCAAGGTTCGATGTTGTCGCTTTCGGTCTGCCGCAAGATTCTATCGAAGACTCGCTTCTTCTCCTTCGGAACTGTTTTATCTTCGAGAACAGACTGTTACTTCTCGGTGGCGTTGATGAACGTATATCACCCAAATTCTGGTTAGAATGAATTATATCGTAGAAAACTCGGCTTCTGGTCGCTAAGATGGCTTTGACTGCGTACACCGGGGTTCTATCTTTGCCAACTAGGAATTCGACGTCGCACAGTTCGGGCATCCCAAGAATAAATCTCAGACCCTCGCAGATTTCTTGGGTATTTTTGAATTCTACATTGCCCTCATCATTTCTGTTGTCCTGGAGATTGGTTTCGGGAGTGGTACCTTTATCAGAGACAATCGGCGCTGAAACGATGTCCTCGGCAATATCGCCACCGGAAACTGAGACTCTAAACGTGTCTTGATCGTCTGCCAAGACTGAGTAGCAAAGCCCATCGCCGGAGTCCACTCGGAACATGTTCGCTTTCTAAATAAAGATAATTTGGGTGAATTTTGATGTAAATTCTTGGTGTGTTTCAAGGACAAGGCCGGTCTGCAGTTATAATGATTAGGTTCGACTTGGACTTCTCATAGCTGTGGTTATTAACCTGTCACTCCGAGAGTGACAAAAACCAGGTAGTAGGCCTGGCTTGGGTATGATTATTCTCGTTCACGCGAGTTTCTTTCAGACACGTGATTGCCGTTGTCGACCATTTAGTCCGTGGGCTGAGTAGGCCCACCTTGCACCCCCCCCCCCCCCACCACTCTCCGAAACTATGATTTTTTAGTACTTTGGAATGTGCCGAAGAAGAAAATATATGTTAACACGCGAGATATTGGGATGAACTGGCAGATCAGAGAAGTTAAAAATTGCACCTAACGCCTTTATTTTGTGCTCACGGTAAGGGGGTGGGGTTGCTAAAATGTTCCTAACTTTTTTATTTGTTGTCCAATTGATTGAAATGAGGTATCTTTTTGTTCAGCATAAATGGAGGAATCACTCCAAAACAGCAAACATTCTAATATTTCAACTTTTTGACGTCAGTAGGGGGCCATCTCCAAATTTCACGAAAAAAATGTCAAAATTGACTAACTAAAAGCAATACTGATAACTAGTCCTATTTCTGCAACATTATCTATGTAACCTGGTTTAATATGTTGTTGTCATTTGTATTTTGTGCTTCAATACATTGAAATATTTCCAATGTTGTAAACTAGCACTAAAATGGATAAATAACTTAGCACTATGTTGCTTAGGCAATGAATAATAGGGGTGAGGTTGCTCAAATGTTCTTAACCTTTTTATTTGTTGTCCAATTGATTGAAATGAGGTATCTTTTCATTCAGCATAAACGGAGGAATTAGTCCAAAACAGCGAACGTTCTAATATTTCAATATTATGACATCAGTAGGGGGCCATCTCCAAATTTCACGAAAAAAATGTCAAAATTGACTAACTACAAGCAATATTGATAACTAGTCATATTTCTGCAACATTATCTATGTAACCTTTATTATTTGTTGTCCAATTGATTGAAATGAAGTATATTTTTATTCAACATGAGCCGGAGAATCAGGCCAATATAGTAAACTTCTAATATTTACTTATTGTGACGTCACTAAGGGGTCATCTACAATTTTCATATGAAATCGTATTTTTACCAAAATTGTTACCTAAAATGGTTCAAATGATTCTTTTTTGGTTAGCCGAACACATGCAGGATACCGTACAAATATATTTGCTAGCAAGCGCTGAAGTAACATTCAACATAAATATGCAAAGTAGAATATTAAGATTTATTTATTTGAAAAGTTCGTTCGTTTTCGGTATGGGCGAAGTTACCTAAATGGTTATAACTTTTTTATTCCTTGTCCAATTGATTGAAATGATGTATTATATATGCAACATAAACTGCGATACCGGATAATAACAATGGTGCGCAGGGGTCAAAGGACACTTCCGGTCACGTGACCGGAACTGGAAGTTGTCACAAGACAGGTGGCGCCCCTTGTCGGAAGTAGGTCAATAAGAACCAATTTAGTCTGGCAATGGTCAAAAGAGTCAATTTAGCCTTTACATCATGTCAATGGTTAAAGATCATTTCCAGTCACGTGACAGTAAACATGGAAAAACCCGGATGTAAGATGAGGACCCGGATGTAAAACCACAGTACCCGGATGGAAGACAGGAACGACGGGAAAAACCCACTGGGAAACCCGGATGTTGACAAGGTCCGGAGTGTAAAATCCACTGCACACACACACACACACACACACGCAATACGGCTCAGTCGTACACCGTACATCTCGGTCCTTGACTTGGGGGTAGTTGAACTGAGTTGAACATCTCACGAGGGCCGATAATGATGATGAAGTCGCCCTAATTCAATAGGCAAATTCCGACGACAAGACCTTGGGCCAGATTTTGTATGACATGGAGAGCAAAGAACACTTCGCGGACGAGCCTATAAATGTTCCTAGCGATCTGTTATAGGACGCCCATCCAATGAGTGACATCTATCAGCGCCATTGGCCCATGACACGGCACTGTTTCCACCATCATCGCCCTATTCAAGATATCTACAATTTCCGAGTGACCGACTTCGCCCGTCTACGCAGGAAGCCATCTTCTATGACCAACGTACAGCCTTCAAAATAAATGTCGCTTTCGGGTAAATCTTATACGTCATAAGATGATGGATCATCAACTGCGCTATTTCTATTCCAGTGCTAACAACCAAGTGTACGACCATCCTTTCACCATCATTTGCCGGGCGTCGCTAGAGACGATGCTGGAGAAACTGGACACCGTAGATCCCCTGGAATGGGCACAACGCCAACGCCCCAACACCAAGAGGACAGTGGAGAGGGTCACCAATGTTACATTCTTCGGGGGAGAGAACTGGTCAACTCTCTCGGCAGAATGCGTCACCCGTGCACTGATGAATAGCCTAACATGCCGTATATACTCTCTACGTCTACATGCTTATCATTGACTTGAGCTCAGTAAACACTTGTACCTAATGTGATGGTGCGTTAAATAATAAAACATGGTGTTTGATATTTCAATTTGTTTTGTTGTGAACATACTAAACATTCCCAGGGCGGCTCCCCCAGCATGGGTATGATGTAACATTGGGGATGATAAACTGTATAAACATTGCTGAACTTGTTGTTATTCAGGACAACCGCTATCCGCTATACTTGGATGAAATATATACCCCGATGTGATATAGTGCTCTTGCACATTTCCGCAACTTCCCTTTTACTGCTACTCCACAACTGCACATGTGCAGAATGATGTCATTTTCACGACCCAGCCCCTCCAATCGGAGCCACGAGTGCTTCACATTGATACCTCTTCGATTATAATACAGCACAGATAAGGTATAATACATCAAAGATATGGTATAATGCATGACAGTCCAGTTATAGTCCGTGGGCTGAGTAAGCGATGGGTGGGAGTTCCCGCTGTGTCTGATGAAACGGCCAGGCCGCTTCCCTTTTATGGCACGTTAGCTGGTAATCTATTTTTAGCACACTCAGTTCAACTACCCCCAAGTCGAGGACTGAGATGTACTGGTGTACGACTGAGCCACATTGCGCGCGCGCGCGCGTGTGTGTGTGTGTGTGTGTATGTGTGGGCAGTGGATTTTACATCTCGGACCTTGTCAACATCCGGGTTTCCCAGTGGGTTTTTCTCGTCGTTCCTCTGTCTTCCATCCGGGTACTGTGGACTTACATCCGGATCCTCATCTTGCATCCGGGTTTTTCATGATTACTGTCACGTGACCGGAAATGATCTTTAATCATTGACATGATGTAAAGGCTAAATTGGCTCTTTTGACCATTAACAGGCTAAATTGGTTCTTATTGACCTATTTCCGACAAGGGGCGCTACCTGTCTTGCGACAACTTCCGGTTGGTTCTTATTGACCTATTTCCGACAAGGGGCGCTACCTGTCTTGCGACAACTTCCGGTTCCGTGACCGGAAGTGTTCTTTGACCCCTGCGCACCATTGTTAATATCCAGTATTGCAGTTTATGTCACATATATAATACCTCATTTCACTCAATTGGACAAGGAATAAAAAAGTTATAACCATTTAGATAACTTCACCCCCACAAAGAAAACGAACGAACTTTTCAAGTAAATACATCTTGATATTCTACTTTGCATATTTATGTTGAATGTTACTTCAGCGCTTACTAGCAAATATATTTGTATCCTGCATGTGTTCGGCTAACCAAAAAGAATCATTTGAACCATTTTAGGTAACAATTTTGGTAAAAATACGATTTCATATGAAAATTGTAGATGACCCCTTAATGACGTCACAATAAGTAAATATTAGAAGTTTACTATATTGGCCTGATTCTCCGGCTCATGTTGAATAAAAAAATACCTCATTTCAATCAATTGGACAACAAATAAAAAAGGTTACATAGATAATGTTGCAGAAATATGACTAGTTACCAGTATTGCTTGTAGTTAGTCAATGTTGACATTTTTTTCGTGAAATTTGGAGATGGCCCCCTACTGATGTCATAATATTGAAATATTAGAACGTTCGCTGTTTTGGACTAATTCCTCCGTTTATGCTGAATAAAAAGATACCTCATTGCAATCAATTGGACAACAAATATAAAAGTTAAGAACATTTTAGCAACCTCACCCCTGCTATTCATTGCATAAGTAACATAGTGCTAAGTTATTTATCCATGTTAGTGCTATTTTACAACATTGGAAATATTTCAATGTATTGAAGCACAAAATACAAATGAAAACAACATATTAAACCACGTTACATAGATAATGTTGCAGAAATATGACTAGTTACCAGTATTGCCTGTAGTTAGTCAATTTTGACATTTTTTTCGTGAAATTTGGAGATGGCCCCCTACTGACGTCATAATATTGAAATATTAGAACGTTTGCTGTTTTGGACTAATTCCTCCATTTATGCTGAACAAAAAGATACCTCATTTCAATCAATTGGACAACAAATAAAAAAGTTAGGAACATTTTGGCAACCCCACCCCCTTACCGTGAGCGCAAAATAAAGGCGTTAGGTGCAATTTTTAACTTCTCTGATCTGCCAGTTCATCCCAATATCTCGCGTGTTAACATATATTTTTTTCTTCGGCACATTCCAAAGTACTAAAAAATCATAGTTTCGGAGAGTGGTGGGGGGGAGGGGTGCAAGGTGGGCCTACTCAGCCCACGGACTAATTCGCCTTTCACCTCGGGAGGCCCCGTGATCATACAAATTAAGCCATTCTAGCGCTCGTTAATTGTTCGGACAGTGTTGTCTCAAATCCTAACACAACTTGGCTTCCAAATACTGCCAAGCAATATATAGGAACGTTACCAACATTTGTTTGACAAGTTTAGAAAAGTATAATTTGATTCAAATTTGGAAGATTTTTTGTTGGCGATTCTCCTTCCGAACTGATTCTCCTGAACTACAGTACAACGCTGTGTATTTGGATGTATGTTCTATAATTGATCAATACGTAACAAACATCGACTCTTGTTGCTAAATTATAAATGCAATACACATACAAACAAACAAACAAACAAGCAAACAATATTTTCTTATTTTGTCAATTTTTAATCTTTCGGTTTAAAATCGATGCCTTTACCAGGTAGGGGAGAATATATACCCGTTCATGTTAGGGGAGATTTATACCCGAAACTCTGATTAATAAAATTTCCCAACCTTGTCAGTCTTCTGGCGATTTCTTCCCAAAGACTTGGAGGAGTATATTCATGGAAATCCACTCACGTGTCACCCTGGATTTGGCCTCAAATCCAATATGGCCTCCAAAATGACTGCTTTTATCCATTGAATTTCACATATTTCTACTCGAAATCAATTTTCTAACCACAAAATAATGTTTTGTGGTCTTATGTGAGGGTATGCATAATAATTAGTTAATTTTGGAATGATTTGCAATTGGTCTCAATATCCAATATGGTGGCTAAAATCGTACTGAATCTCACTTTTACACTTTTCTTGTGCTGGAATATCTATGTTGTGCCCATGAAGTTAGAGTTTTTCCTGGTTACATGGTAGGACGAATCAAATGCCTTTATTTCAGAGTAATTTGTAGTCCACAAAAAGTGCAATATGGCCGCCAAACTGGCGACCAAAAATAATTGAATTGGATAGCTGCTGTTTATGTTCGTCCACTAGTGGACTGTACGTCTTGAAATTCGGGCTAGGTAGTTGCCTAATACATTTAGATCATTACTAAAGCTTTCATTGTGTCAAACAGTGTCCTTGTCATGGTGTGGCTGTGACGTCATGATGCACATGTATAGTGAAGGAGTAGGCTCAGTAGATAAATAGCATTTTTTAGCTGCACAAGGGTGTTTGGGCGATCTGGGTGAAATCTTGGGTGCAAATGGGGTGTGGATGGTGACTTGGTAAAGCTCTCGTGGCGCAGAAATATAAGACTGGGGGAAGCTCTCGAGGTTTAGATTACTTTTGGAGTGGTTTTGACCGGAAGTGACGCCAAGGTACGCATGCTTACTCGAGGACTAGTACTGACCAGGCATATTCGGTTGTGCAGGGTAGTGTTTTGGGTGATATACATGTGGAGGCCATCCTGGGTCGAAATATAGCATGTTGCGTATTGTAATGAAGCTCTAGTGGTGTAGGATATGACTCGAAGTGCTGTCTATGTGAGTGTGAGGTCATCTGTAACATCATCAGTATTAAAGAAAGTGCAGATTATGCTCGGGGTACGCACTTGAGACATCTCGACATCAAATCCAAAGCACTAGTCCACAGGGGTGACTAGTGAAATGTGGCCCTTGGTGATGTATGACGTGTATCCAGAGAAGACCGGTCGTGACGTCATTAGTAGCAGAGAAATCACATTTTCAACTGCTCACCAGTGACTAGGCTCCTAGTTACTCCGATATACACTCAAATAATTAAGGGTAAGTAATGGTATGTAGACCTTTGAGATACTTGTAGACACTAGAATGGAGCCAGAGAAGACAGATCACATGACTGTTGGCTCTTCAGTAGTAGAGAAACCGCAATTTGAGATGGAATGGTGCGTAATTGTGGGTGCATGGATTGTGACCCTGGTTGTAAAGTGGGTATGTGTGGCAAAAACATATTGTTTACAGCTAATGCATATATCTAGCACAGTTAGTACCCATACCGACATCACAGGGGATTACTGACAATGAGGTCATTTTCTGCCAATCAAGCAGTGAGGAGTATGCCCTTTTTTCTGGCCACCAATCAGATTCCCGCTTAGTTCTACTTAGGCTTAGAGGCGAGCACCATGCACACATGTTGAGTTAGATGGAAATATGGCAGAGGTGTAAGACGATAGCGAATTAATGTGCAGAGGTTTTTGGAAGTCTGTGTGATGATTTCGGCCTGGATTCATTTAACTGAATGACATGAAGCCGATATTATATACTAATGTCATTATGAAAGTACTGGTAACATTTATATCCAATTATTTTTAGGATGACTTCTTGGTAAAGCACAAATACTCGTGCTAGATGAGCCAGTCTCATGCAAAGCCCATTGAGCTGTGGATCTTGTAATGGGAATGTACATCTGGTTATCCCGTCAAATTGTCTTCCATCCATCAACAATTTCTTGTCCGGTACATATCTCATCTGGTCCATATCTTGTCCAGTACATCTCGTCCAGGCAATATCTTGTCTGGTCCATATCTTGTCCGGTCCATATCTTGGTTACTATTTGATGAATAACTCTGAAACTTACATGGAAGATGCTCAGTACCTTGCCAATGTGCACCGTTAGGTTTTTTTTACGCATTTGGATGATATCCCACAGAGTTATGGCCCTTTATCATTCATCTGTCAACAATGTCTTGTCCGGTCCATATATCAGTTACTGTTTGTTGCACAACAATATAACTTACATGGAAGATGCTTATTACCTTGCCGATGTGCACTGTCATGTTTTTGCTCATTTCAATAACTTCCCACAGAGTTATGACTCCTTATCCTGTCCGGCAACAATTTCTTGTTCAGTCGATATCTCAGTTATTATTTGATAACTAGACTGACTACTTATTCGAGTTTCTTTCGCAGTCCCCTGATCTGTCGATGTGTTATCTGTCAAAACCACAATTTAGGCATATGTGCATACGCGGGTAGTCAATTTCCTTCCTCTGCAACCAGTGAGTTGATTGGAAGAGAGCTCACTGGTATAATCTGATATCTCTCATTCATATTCGTTGAATATTATACCTGGCCATTTGGCTAACAGCATGGCTCAATCTGCATGGCTGATTGAAGAAAACGAACAGGAAAAATGGGGACCATACTAGGCCCAATGCTGAAAAGCTCTTGTTATGTAAACTCCTACAGTACACAGGTCATGGTGTGACTTCTACATCATGGGGCACATGTACTCTCGAGAGTAGTAGGAAAAGCACAGACACAGGCGAATGCACACTTGGATGGATGAAAAATACACCCCATATGCTTCATGGTGGCTTCTGATTGGAGCGAACACAGCCGAGGATGCATCCGATACATAGATAATAGCATACAAAATTGTAAACATGTCCAATGTGACTCCACCAGGTTGGATGTGATGTACTGGATTAGAGAGATATGTAGAGAGCTGGAAACAGTTGGCATCTTCTGACTAAAAAGCAACCCTATGACTCCACAGGGAAGTCTTCCTTCAGCAGCATCTCGCATTCAGACTAGAATAGGGAGGATTTTCCCAGGGGGAGGTAACTCTGCCAGACTAGATAGAACCTTCATGCCCTGCCCACTATGCCCTATTACCCATGAGATGCCCCACACCCACCTGTATGGCTCATTCAGTCTGGATGGTCCATCGATCATCCAAACATGCTCATGTGTACACCTACAATGCCATCTATCTCTACTACTCATCACGTCACTTCCGGTCAAAACCACACAAATAGTACATGTGTCGTCTACATTCCCAGAGCTTTAATAAGTTGATCATCTGCATCCAAGGTCGACATGCCCATCCTATGGGTTAGTGTATAGGGGTGTAGCCGCTTGGTCCTAATCCGAAAGCATTTGTGCTTTCTCTACTACTGATGACATCACGGTCACGTAACCCGTTGTCTCTTGCTATACTCCATCTCCAAGGGCAATATACCACTAGTTACCTATATGGGCTAACATATGTGGGTGTGCTTTTCATCCATCCAAGTGAGCATTCGCCTGTATCTCCGCTTTTCCTACTATTCCGGAGTGTACATATTCACCATAAGTCACACCATGGCCTGTGTACTATAACTTTACACAACAAGAGCTTTACATAGAATTCCCCACTTTGGGCCCAATATGGTCCACATATACCAACTTTACAACCGGGGTCGCAATCCACACACATATACGCACCATTCCATCCCAAACTGTGGTTTCTCTGCTACCGAAGATGTTCTAGTCATGTGATCTGTCTTCTTTGGCTCGAATCCAGTGTCTACATGTATCTCAAAGGTCTAAATACCACTACTTAACCCTACATGTTAGTGTATAGTAAAGTACCCAGGCATCAAGTCCCTGGTGAGCATTCGAAAATACGTTTTTTCTACTACAAATGATGTCGCAGATGACTCAGTCATGTGACCTGCCTTTTCTGGATACTGGATACATTTCAGTGTCTACATAAATCTCCCAAGGACCTCATTCCACTGGTCACCCCTGTGGACTAGTGTTTACGAGTGTATGTAGGGCTGTCTCAAGTGCGTACTCCGAGCATATCTGTGCTTTCTCTCATACTCAGATCTCGGATGATGTTAGAGATGATGCCCACAGGACCACATTCCTCAAGTCATATTCTACACCATGAGAGCTTCACTACAAGAACCTGCCTTCTATATTTTGACCCAGGTTGACCACTAGATCACGCACAGCACTAACCTGAACACCCGAACATGCCCGGTCACTACTCTTCCTTGACTGCACATGCGCATCATGGTGCACCACTTTCGGGTTAAAACCACCCCAATCGTTGTCTACATCACAAGAGCTTCCCTCAGTCATGTCAGTCTTATTTCACATCATAGATTAAGAGAATTTTAACAATTGACATCATACGCAGACCATTTGGACTCGGGATGGCACTTTGATCACCCAATCACAGCCTTGTGCAGCCAAACATGGCCATTTCTCTTCTGCTACTCGACTGTGCATGCACATCATGATGACACAGCCACATCATGGCCAGGACACTGTAGGACTATATATGAGAGCTTCAATATGTATCTAAATTTATTGAATGCCTGGATTTCAAGACCTACACTCCCTACTGGGTGAACAGAAACAGCAGCTACAATTATCCAATTCAATGACTTTGGTGACCATATTGCATTTTTTGTCAACTACAAATTACTCTAAACTGAAGGGATTCGATATGTCCTACCATGCAACCGGAATAAAACACTAATTTCATCGGCACAACATAGATTTTCCAGCCAAAAAAAGTGTGCAAGTGACATTCAGTAGATTCTAGCTGCCATTTTGGATGTTGCCATATTGGATTTTGAGACCATTGCAAATCACTCTGAAATTAATAATGCATACCCTTACACAAGACCAGAAAAAAGTGGTTGAAAAAAACCCGATTTCTAGCAGAAATACTGGACATTCAATGGTGGCCATGTTGGATTGGAGGCCAGATTCAGGGGGACCCCTCGGCTATATTGAAAGGGCGTTATGATAAGAATGATGGAACCACTGAGAAACAGCAGGAAATTTCTTAGTTTTTTTTCTTGGTTGGGACCTGTCTATATTAAGGTACATTGTAAAATTGTTTATATTCTATATAAGTGATACATACCTGTACTATACAAGAATAAAGTCTGTGATATTGAAGGAGAAATATTTGTTTATTGTTTTCATTTTAGTACAGCAATCTTTACAAACAAACAAATTTCCAGGACTAAATTGTAATCACAGTTTCTATATCAGAAAGATGTGGTGGAAAAAATGGGCTCGAAGTATCCTCTAAAAAATTTGGTCAATTTTCGCTAAAGGGCAAAATGGCTGCCAAAAGTCTAAGCAGTGTCATATCTCTGCTCATATTTTATGTAGGCCCCTATTTGACCTCAAAATAAGGGATAGAGGGGTCAAACAATTCAATTAATAAAACCACCTGATTTGGCGGGGTTAAGATGCCAAATAACGAAAATTTCAAGATGGCCACCAGTAGTATTTTGACTGGATTTGGGTTTGGCAGGGGAGGTGTAAGAAGGTGCATTGTGCGGATAGTTCTAGTCATTCGACGTTGGGACTGGTCTGAACATGTTCAGGGATGTCCGTTTGTACTGGAATTTATGTCACCCCACACATGGGCATTTGAATAGTAGTATATAAACTACATATACCTTAGGATTGAAGGTGTAAAAATGAGGCATGAACTTGAGGTGAGGTGAAGGTACATTGTGGGATAATTCCGGTCATGTGAATTCGGGACAGGTCGGAACGTGTTTTGGGGATGTCCTTGTGTACAGCAAGTGATGTTGAAGCACACATCTACACTTGGATTTTAGTATAAAACAATAAATATGGCTGGATTTGGAGGCATGTAGTGGTGGCTTATCAACAGTTGGGTGTTAGGGTTAATGGGTGTATGACTGGAGGAAAATTTGGGTCTCCAGTAGAGATTGTATTGGAAGTGATGTCATCAGTAGTGTTGAGAGTGCATTTTCGGCATGATTGGTGTGTTTGGTGGTGTAATTAGGTGTGGTAAAAGTTTGAGGATTGAACTTCGACCATGGGTGTAAAACTTAATGTACAACCATAACCATACAGTAGTTCATGCGTACAACCAGTCAAAAAGGGTTAACATACTACTCACATGACAGAAATAACACCATCAATAATACAGTATTACATGAACAGTGCAATGCACTGAGAACCCCTCGTCCTTGGCGTTGTTAAAATAGAGCCCTTGTTGGCAACAAGCAATTGCCAACAAAATTGGCTGTTTAACCTACGAGTGAATCAGAAAATATAGGTGGGCAATACTCCAATGCCAAATATTGGACAATACTCCAATGCCAATTTTGGCTGAATTAAGCCCAAGTATGTAAGCCCAAGTATGTGCCAGGTCAGTTAGCCTGGCATAACCATTCTAAGACTTGAGTTATGCTAGTTAAAAACCAATAGGTGACAAAAGAAAAAACTTTGATCCAGTGACCTTTAAAAAATGTCAAATTGAAATAATCTGACCTGGTGACCCAAAAAACTGTGTCGTCTCACTGATGTTCGATAGGCTTCCATGTTATGACAACATGCATGTGTGATGTAAATTTGGTGTACCTAGGCATAATCATTCCTGAGATATGATGGTAATGAGAAAACAATTAGGGACAGTTTAGGCTGTAATCCATTAACTGATGTGTTTAGTGTAAGTTCGGTAAGCCTAGTCCCATACTTGAAATAAGGTGGTAATAAACAACCAGTGATGAATGAACGAATCATGCAGTGACCCAGAAAATTTAAGTCAATCTCAGTGATTTCTGATAGGCTTCTGCTTTAAGACCAAAACCATGTGTGAAGTTTGGTGTTTCTAGCAGTCATTCACCTTGAGATATGGTGGTAACAATCAGTTCATGATAAATTGAGAGTTTGACCTGGTGACCTAGGCTTCTGTTCTGTGACCATATGCATGTGTGTGGGAACTAAGTTTGATATTCCTAGGCATTATCATTCTTGAGATATGGTGGTATTAAACGAGAAATCGGAGACGGACGGACAGACGTACATGACAATACCCTTCGAGCAAAATTGCCGGAGGGGTAAAAACAACATTTTAGATGTGGGCTGTGATGGAGGTGGTACGATTAATGCGAGTCTGGCCTGCAATATCCTTTCCATGTAACTAAAGTGACACCATCACACGAATGTGCACCCAGGGTTTATACAAAGAAAGAATATTCAAGAAAGGATTCGGTGACGTGCGGATGTGAACTCTGGACTAAATCTATCGCCGGTCTGGGTAGACTCGGAAATCGTTCCCTCATGTTGGCCGGTGACGTCGTTGTAGCGCATTTGCAGTTGGGAAGGAGGCATGGTGACCGTGTATGGGTATACTGGGTTGGGCGACTAAGGACTTTGTTGTGGGATTCGATGGGTAGGAAACTCGAGTGTTTTACAGACTACAGGTCTCGCACATAGATTTACAGTTCCCTACTGTTGCTTGAACTGCAATATGTGCAGTAGACTAGAAGGGTTGCACAGGTCAGAAACATCTGACAATTCTGACCTTTTGCAGTGTTTATTTCATCCATTATTAATAAAATGAATATTAGTCAACAATTTAAGAATTTCACAACGAATTCAGAATGTTTTGACCAAACGTTCGAAACGAACATTCCCCATTTATGGAGCGGACCGTCGTTGGGTAGGTGTCCACTATAACATTAATGGGAAGACTGAGTCACCGCGATGGTAACATACCACTTTGTGCGTGGACCATCGTTGGTTAAGTGCATGATGTCCACTATAAGATTAATGGGAAGACGAAGTCACCGCGACGGTAACATACCACTTTGTGCGCGGACCATCGTTGGTTAGGTGTCCACTATAACATTAATGGGAAGATTGAGTCACCGCGATGGGGATATACCGCTCTGTGCACGATGTTTTCACTGTTTGGGAAATCAGGGGTGTAGTTCTGGGTGTGAGACCTGTCAAGTAGTATACAAAACACATTTTTCCTTTCCTTCGAATTCCACATGACCATAGTCACCCAACCCAGTAATTATCCAGCATAACCCAGTAATTATCCAGCATACCCCATGCCTCTTTACGGAGTGCAAATGCGTGATAACGACATCACCATTCAACATAAAATGACGCCCTCCACCGCCATGATAACCTACCGTGTTCCATGTGTTCTATGGTGGGGAACTTCGGTGTATACAATGTTTTCTATGTTGGGGAACTTAGGTGTGTACTTGTAGGTGCGAGACCTGTCGATTATTAGGTAAAACACGCATTTTCCCTTTTCTTCGAATTCCGCACAACCCAAGTCACTCAAACCGGCATACCCATACCTCAATACCAAGTGCAAATGTGCTAATTGGATGTCACAGGCTAACATAACATAACACCTCCGAGCCCCACCCGGCCAGTGATAGTTAATCCACACAGCTCAATCCTACCTGCTTTCTATGACGACGAGGTCACTTCCGATACACAGAAAGGATATTGCAGATAAGTCCAGACTCGCATTAATCGTATCACCTCCACCACAGCCCACATCGAAAATGGCATTTCTATGTGTCACTCCTGGTCATGTGAGTAGTATGTCAAACCTTTTTGATTGGCTGTACACAAACTACGGTATGGTAATGGTTGTACAAAAGTGAATTACACACAAGGTCAAGTTCAATACTCACACTTTTACACCACTTAATTACACCAAATCAAACACACAAATCATTCCGAAAATGCCCTCTCTACACTACTGATTACATGATTTCTGATACAATCTCTAATGTAGACCCTAAATTTTTCCAGACACATACAAGTCCAGCAGTAACCACAACCCTATTACACAACCGGTGATAAGCCACCAACTGCATGCCTCCAAATCCAATTGTATATGTTTATATACTAAAATCCTAGCACGCATCTGTCCTTTAACATCACTGCTGGTGTAAAAGGATCACCACATAACATGGTCCAATCTGTGCTGAATTAACTTGACCAGAATTATCCCACAATGTACTTTCACCTCACCTCACTTCACGCCTCACTTTTACACCTTCAATTCTAAGGTAGATGTGGTTTGTATACTATTATCCAAATGTGCATGTGTGGGGTGACATCAATTCCACGGACATCCCGGGCATCTTCAGATCAGTCTCAAAGTCAAATCACGGGCACTATCCGCACAATACACCTCCTCACTGAAACCTCCCCCTGCTAACCCAAATCCACTCTGTATACTACTGGTGGTCATCTTGAAATTGTCCTAAAATGGCATTTTGAACCAGACAAAATTCTTGTGGTTGTATAAAATAATTTTTTTGATTCCTAATCCCTTATTTTGAGGTCAAATACATAAACTATGGGCAGAGCTATGACATTTATTAGAGTTTTGGCAATCTTGAATTTTGCCCTCTACATGCATGACATGTAGCAGAAGTTGGCCAGATTTTTTAGGAGATTCCCCAGGCCAATTCTTTCCAGCACATTTTTCTGATATAGAAACAACCATTGTAATTCAGTCCTGGAAAAATTGATTACGCAATCACACTGATTTTCCTCTGACAGTCGATAATGGAAATAAATAAACAACAAATGTTTATTACACATACATGTATAAATAATGAACACAAATATTCTATTAGGACACATAACATGTTCAGGGCTCATACACTCACAGCCAGAAAATATTCCAGGTGTTTTTCAGGACTTTCCAGATCAATAATTTTCAGAAGACTTCAGTACAATAACCCACAATATTTAAAAGATGAGTAAATTATCAAAGTTAAGGAACAAATTTTGGCACAGTAACCGTGGCAATGCATGCCATCAGATCTCTGGTTCTCCCAGAAGAGGAAAGTGTGCTTCTTCCAGGAGTTTAAACTTTATTTTAAGCATTTTCCAGGACTTTCCAGGTAGGACTTGAATTCCAGGAGTTTTAAGTACTTTCCGGAAGGTGTATGAACCCTGAGGTTGACAGTAATATACCGGAACTATAAGAACTGTATGTACAAATAAATATACCCGCTAACATGAATATATGAACTTAGCATCTCTATTTTCTCTGTTACATTTATCAATTTTCAAAATATGGCACCATTTTTGTACAACATTCTTAACCACAGTCCATCGCTATGTGTCAGCAAATGACAGATGATAAACAGTTTATACTTTTTCTCTATTGTAAAATAATGTCTATTTTGGCAAAGATAACTGGATTAAAAATTAACTGTTCAATCTGGAAAGGAATTTGTCTTTACCGTCAATGTTGCAAATGCAGTTTGAAGGTTAATAAAGTTGACATTTCCATCAGCAAATCTCTGGTTGTAAAATATAGAATGAACAAAAAGTCTTTACAGATATTTGTACATTTTCATGAAAATGGCCCATATGCCCTTATTTCAAGAAGCTCCCTTATCTACATTCAAGTTATCAATGACCCATATGCCCTAATTTCAAGAAGCTCCCTTATCTACATTCAAGTTATCAATGGTCCATATGCCCTAATTTCAAGAAGCTCTCTTATCTACATTCAAGTTATCAATGGTCCATATGCCCTAATTTCAAGAAGCTCTCTTATCTACATTCAAGTTATCAATGGTCCATATGCCCGAATTCCAAGAAGCTTCCTTATCTACATTCAAGTTATCAATGGTACATATGCCCTAATTTAAAGAAGCTCCCTTATCTGCATTCAAGTTCTCAATGGTCCATATGCCCTAATTTCAAGAAGCTCTCTTATCTACATTAAAGTTATCAATGACCCATATGCCCTAATTTCAAGAAGTTTCCTTGTCTACATTCAAGTTATCAATGGTACATATGCCCTAATTTCAAGCTCTCTATCTACATCCAAGTTATCAATGGTACATATGCCCTAATTTCAAGAAGCTCTCTTATCTACATTCAAGTTATCAATGGTCCATATGCCCTAATTTCAAGAAGCTCTCTTATCTACATTCAAGTTATCAATGACCCATATGCCCTAATTTCAAGAAGCTCTCTTATCTACATTCAAGTTATCAATGACCCATATGCGCTAATTTCAAGAAGCTTCCTTATCTACATTCAAGTTATCAATGGTCCATATGCCCTAATTCCAAGAAGCTCTCTTATCTACATTCAAGTTATCAATGACCCATATGCCCTAATTTCAAGAAGCTTCCTATCTACATTCAAGTTATCAATGGTTCATATGCCCTAATTTCAAGAAGCTTCCTTATCTACATTCAAGTTATCAATGGTCCATATGCTCTAATTTCAAGAAGCTTCTTTATCTACATTCAAGTTCGCAATCGAAAACAACTTACCTCCATGTTAGAGAAGTAGTTATCTCTAACCTAATTAAGTACAATTTAATTTATCACGAATTCCTTGATAGGAATGTTAAATGCCGGTGATCTAAATGGGATAAACCATGCCCAATTTGGAGTTCTGATCAGTATCGGGAGGAGTTCCAATTGTGCTATTGCATGGCATGCCATAATCCATTCTTTCTCTGCAGAATTCCAAAAGTATGTCAGGAAGTTCCTAGGAGTTCCGATTCAGTGCACCATGCCCCAATTTCAAGAAGCTCTCAAAAATGGAGGTAAACAAGTTGTTTTTGCATGATAACTTGAATGTATCCATTATCACACATTATGCAATATTTGAGGTTATCAAATTTGTTTCAACTTCGAATATAACCTCTTGTAACAATTTAGCATAAAAAATGTGTGAGTGTGCATGGGGACCATCTGGTAGAACCTATGGGCCATAAATAATGCTGCATTAGGCAACCTGTTTTTAATACCATCCGATAAATATGTCCTGTACAAGAAACAACCAGTTTGAGTCCTCTGTACCCAACAAAACGAAAACTGCCATATAAATCTATAATAATGTAAAACAAAAAAAGCTGCAATCAGATCAAGAATGATAAATCATAGCAGTCACAGTGTTATCTGCTCCAGGATATGCATCCAGAGCCGCTTTGTTTGTGTGAGGTTCGTAAGTACGGTAATTCCTCTAATAAATTTATTACCCTATCGAAAATTGATCACCCATGATTTTTGGAGAAAAATACGATCGGAAGTTGCAATAATTAGTAGAACCCATTTATAATAAAAATGTTATCACATGCAATGCTATTGCTAATGTGCACATGGGCATTCAGTCGTCGGGTTCTACTAATGATGGTATGAATATGTCAAAAATAGAAAACTGATCATAAAAAATTAAATGTATACAATTTAGAAGGAAAATACTAACGATTTTCGCAAAAACTCAATTTCCGAAGTGTCATTCTTGTTGTCAACAATGTTGAAACTAATTCCCACAAAGCTAAAAAATAGCCGATCAACATTCGACGAATGAATAAAAGAAGGTCCTCGACTATTGTCACCAGAAGCATGGCAGCAGGGCTGGCAGTCTTCGTCTATTGCCACAGACGGAATTCGTGTTTTCAAACTGTTTATTTTATTTTACAAACATCCCAAACTGGATATTTATCAATAAAATCGGCTGCATGAATAGAACACGTAGCACTAGTCTATGTTTAACACAAGCATTTGAAACATGTCTAAACTTTGTTATGCAGGTCTTGAATATCATAGGTTTACATAAAGTAGAAACACACAGCAACTAGTACATGTTGCTTTAAATGAATTACAAGCAAATTTACATACTAACAGATCATATGGTTAAAAATGTCACACACCTATACACAGGCAAATTTTGACTTACAAGAACTGTGTGGTAAATGCAATGTACATGTACCAATCAGTTGGCAAGTGTACTATAGTTGGCAAAACACCAATCGGCCATTTTCCGTAGTACATGTACAGCACTGTGGAGTTACAGCACAATCACAAGCTGCCACAGTATTAAACTGGGTCTCAGCTGTGTGGTTTTCAGGCATGTCTCGTATGAAAAGGAATAGGAACCAAGCATCGGGATATGACTGAAAGCGACGTTAATCATATTCACTCACTCGCATACTCCGACAGCTTGTTGTAAGAAGCAACTATCTGGGGCATCCATGGGGTACCAGGGTGTGAATGAAAGCATCCAAGGCTGCTAAAAAACAGGGAAGGAATTGTTCTTGTTCAATGTATTTCTGATGTGTCTCCCGTTGCATACGTGGTATGAATTTGTGAAGCGTAGCTCTAATTATTGAAGAGACTTCATCAATACTGTAAAGAAAGTCTAGGCAAATGAGAGTTGCATATGTGGTACCAGTACTGTGGACGATGGAAACAATTTTGTCAAGGCGTTCAACTGCTATCACAATTGTTTGACGACCCAATGGAATTAGAGTTCCCCGATAAAGAACACAACACCGAAGATTAAAAATTGTATATTATCTGAACTAGACAAGATAACATTTTGGTAGTACTAGTAAACCTACAATATTGCCGAGGTCGGTGTCCGCATCGTAGTGAACAATCATTGCCCAGGATGCATAGCGGCATTCATTCATGGTTTATGTATTCCTGCACACTGCAACCTGCAGTCAAAGCTCAATGACATTGTTATTGTAGACATTTACAAGAATAAAGTCACTGAATCTGATTCATATTCATTTATTTGTGTGGCAATTGACAACCAGAAAATACTATAAGTATAGTCTATACTTCCCATCACTAACCACTTTTGTATGTCTTTATACGAATTGGAGAACTAGCAAAATATGCCAGCTTGAAAATATGGAAGTATGAAAAAAATATCCAAATTGGGATATTTTATCTCAATTGGGATATATATCCCAGTTAGTCCTTTTCCCTGACCAGTTCAACAAGCTGTCATTAAGGATATGGTAAGAATCAAGAACATTACTTTTGCTAGATGACAAATGATGCTAGACGATAAGATCAGTCAATTTGAAAATTGCAGTAAAAAGGATGCTTTCACCTGATGAAATAAATCAAGTTTTCCTTGCAAGAAATGTTTTCAAACTTAGCACACAAAACGGCGACTTTCAGACATGCCATGTGCTCCAATCATGCAGTAGCGCGGAAACTTGCAGCATTCATTTATTTGACAATATTAACAAGTGTGCTCCGGGAAACAAGTAATCAATTAAGTGACGGGTATAAAACGTTTTACACACCTCGATCTGTCAGAATGCCACACTCGCACAGTGTCAAAACTCTCCAGTCGACTGATGGAACGAAAACGAAACTGCCTCCTCCTCTCTCCTTTTCAAACTCTCTCACCGGGACTGCACTATAATTTTGGCAGTGCGGTTCAGCCGATCTTAAAACATGACGTCAATTCGGTGTATTTCATTGGCTATCAGAGCCGAAGATGAAGTCGGTATATTTCATGACTACGACTTGTGCCATGGTTCAAGTTCAAGTTCAAGTTCGGTTCGTAATTTCCCCCTTTGAGAGAGGCACCTCCTTACGGAGTACATATTAATATACAATCAATGCAGCAAGGAAGCAATCAGAGATTGCTCAATTGTATGCCCCCCTTCCGCTTTAATCCGACACTGCTCCATCATTGTTCTGTTTTGTATTGGTCTGTGGAGGCCTAATTAGGCTAAATTATAAAAATTCTGTTTCAGTCACTTTTTTTGGCATGCCTCGCATAATATATGTACATATTCCGCCCGGGGCTTTCGTCAAATGTGACCTGGTTATGAGACCTACATTCCTTGGGAGTATACTGTGGTGAAATTATGAAGCGATCGTGAACTTTGAATTTTGCATCCAATTCACTCTTTTAGGGGCAATTTCATACTTCAGGACCTATGTGATCTACTTTGGCATGTGCTTTGGACAAATAAATATATCCCATTCATTTAGGTTTGATGAACAAAGGGTAACTCTTGAAAATATAACCGAAAGCAGAGAAACTTCACGCTGCACAACTATGGGGTACTGACCACATATCATGCAAATTCCATAATTGTCCATACAATATTAACCGAGATCCAGCCCGGACAAGTCCCAATTCACAAAGATTTCAAGAACAAAAGGGCCATAACTCTTGAAATATACGCGAAACGCGGAGAAACTTCACACTGCACAACTACAGGGCACTCTCCACATATCCTGCAAATTCCATACTTGTCCATACAATATTAACCGAGATCCAGCCTGGACATGTCCCAATTCACAAAGACTTGATGAACAAAGGGCCATAACTCTTGAAAATATATGTGAAACGCGAAGAAACTTCACGCTGCACAACTACAGGGCACTGACCACATACCCTGCAAATTTCATAATTATCCATACAATATTAACCAAGATCAAGCCCGGACAAGTCCCAGTTCACAGAGATTTCAGGAACAAAGGGCCATAACTCTTGAAAATATAGGCGAAACGGGGAGAAACATTACGCTGCACAACTGTGGGGCACTGACCACATGTCATGCAAATTTCATACTTGTTCATACAATATTAACCAAGATCCATCCCGGACAAGTCCCATTCACAGAGATTTCAGAAAAAGGCCATAACTCTTGAAAATGATACCGGAACTCGGAAAAAACTCGACGCTGCACAACTATGAGCCACTGGCCACATTCCATGCAAGTTTCAATCCTGTCCATCAATTATTAACCGAGATATCGCGCGGACAAGAAATTCGGACGGACAGACGGACGGACACGGACAGACGGACGGACGGACAAAGCGATCGCTATATGCCCCCCCTCTAGTTAGAGGGGGGGCATAATTAGGAACCACTCAACATTTTATAGCTCAACTATCGTGCTGTGAAGTGAACATTTATTATACAATTCTACAATTGGACGAACTACTATCCTGAAAGTACATTTATACAATTCTACAATTTGGACGAACTACCATCCTGAAAGTGCTGTGATAGTCTAACCATGTGAGCTTCCTAGCGGTGTATGCGATGTACTACTGTGAGTGGATTTTATATAGCGGTCACTGAAAGACACCCAGGTACTTTATTGTCCCCCGCTACTTAGTAGGGGGGGGACTTAGAAACACCGGTGTCCGTAATTCCGTAATTCCGTAGTTCCGTAATTCCGTAGTTCCGTAATTCCGTGATTCCGTAATTCCGTAAGATTTTCTTGTCCGGACAATAACTCGTGAACGATTCAACCGATCAACTTCAAACTTGGGGTGTGCCTTGACATTGGCGAGAGGACGGTTGGGATTGTTTTTCAGCAATGTGCGTAATCCAATATGGCCGCCGTCAGCCATTTTGGATTATAAGCAGTACGATCTTAGATTTTCTTGTCCGGACAATAACTCGTGAACGATTTAACCGATCAACTTCAAACTTGGGGTGTGCCTTGACATTGGTGAGAGGACGGTTGGGATTGTTTTTCAGCAATGTGCGTAATCAAATATGGCCGCCGTCAGCCATATTGGATTATAAGCAGTTGGATCTTGTCCGGACAACAACTCGAGAACGATTCAACCGATACTTCATATGTGGGGAGTGCCTTGACATTGTTGAGAGGAGGATTAGGATTGTTTTTCAAGGACGTGCTTGATCCAATATGGCCACCATCAGCCATACTGCACTGGATTTCATTGGATTTTAAGCAGTTTGATCTTGTCCGGACAATAACTGGAGTATGATTCAACTGATCTACTTCAAACTTGGGGAGTGCCTTGACATCGGTGAGAGGACGGTTTGCATTTTTTTCCAGCGATGTGCATAATCCAATATGGCCACCGTCAGCCATATTCAGTTGGATCTTAGATTTTCTTGTCCGGACAAGAACTCGTGAACGATTTAATCGATCAACTTCAAATTTGGGGTGTGCCTTGACATTGGTGGGAGGATGGTTGGGATTGTTTTCCAGCAATGTGCGTAATCTAATATGGCCGCCGTCAGCCATATTGGATTGTAAGCAGTTGAATCTTGTCTGGACAATAACTCGAAAACGATTCAACCGATCTACTTCATACCTGGGGAGTGCCTTGACATTGTTGAGAGGAGGATTAGGATTGTTTTTCAAGGACGTGCTTAATCCAATATGGCCACCATCGGCCATACTGGATTTCATTGGATTTTAAGCAGTTTGATCTTGTCCGGACAATAGCTGGAGTACGATTCAACTGATCTACTTCAAAGCTTGGGGAGTCCCTTGACCTTAGTGAGAGGACAGTCATGTATTATGTTTTATGGATGTGTATAATCGAATATGGGTGCCATCTGCTGTATTAGATTATGTTAAGCTCATCAGCGATATCTCCATTTTCAAATCATACTGTTATCAATGATATGAGATATCATCGACTCCACAAAATCGACCATAGAGGTCCATGGCCCCCGCAGCAGCAGTGCCAGTTATGGTGAATGTAATCCACCATAACTGGTGCTGCTAGCGGGGGACATGGACCTCTATGGTCGATTTTTCCCCAAGTGCCTCCGCTGGCGAAGGTCTAGCGTAGCAACTAGTTCCACCATCAGTCCATTTACCCTGGACACCGAATCAGTCCAGCGCCTTGTGAATAGACGAGTTTTTATGTAAGCGGTCACTGGCGAGGCGCGAACCCATGCCAGCTGTAGCACTCCGGGTCAGTCAAACACCCTAACCACTCGGCCACGACACGCTCACATAATATTGACCAGTTTACAGACAAAACACAATCTTTCGAAGAAAATCTCACAAGATATCAGCAGATGTGTTTACCAGGAAACGAAACCGACATATTCTTCAATATCTGCGCCTAGAAACGGCTTGTCGTGGGATTAATTCAGCGAAATTATTCGAAACTAGGTCGAACTACTTCATATCGCGTTCAACAAACGGAGTGACGCGGAAGTTTCAGTCATTCTCTCATTTTGCGCAGGGGTGTTGTAATGAAAACCATATCGCTTGGATAGATGGCACCTCTGAAATTACCCATAAGCCAGTTCACCTAGCATCGCAAGAAACAGGGAAACTTCCCTGTTTAAAAATATATTCATTATTGAGTCCAATGTAACTCGAAATATTGTCCTGTAATCCCCTTGAAAATGCTTTCCAGCTGCTTCCCATAATGCCTATTCTACAAAGTGAAATTCACATAGACTTTTTATCCAAACCAATCTTAGTGAGCTCAGATGTAATATCTGGAATATTATATCAGCCACTGGAGCTATTTAAATCCTGTGTGAGCTAATCACAAATCATGATCTATCATCCAATCAGGTGGCTAGCTGGGTGAAATGATACAAATCCCACCCCTTTGAAATTACATATAGGCGCATGTGTACTCCTATGGATACACATCTGACAAAGATGGTTAATGGTGGACAAACAATGCAACGTACCCAGACAGGGCATGTTGTAAATGTTCTCCTCGACACAGATCAAAGGGATTAAATGTTGGAAATGGCTCCGATTAGTCCAGGTTTGTCAGAAGTAAGAGGCCATCTCAAGTAGGTGGCACAATATTAGCCGAGTAGTCAATGCAAATTAATTTTGAAGTAGAAAAGGCAAAATTTGTTGTGATTGGCTTATTGCATGGCCTCGGGGAGCAACATGAATGATGACAAACTGCTCACCAACTTCAGTTGACAAACGAACCAGAAACGTTAACACCAGGCCTGATTCAGGACGTTTTGAACACATTTTAACCGCTTTGGATGCTCAGTTGAGCAAACATAGCAAATGTGTAAAAAAATTTACTTCTCTGTCTGAACACGGAGAATGCAACAGAAATGCAAGTAATGTTGCTAAATATCCAGTTACCAGGCTGTACTTGAGATCATTTAATACTCATAGAGCTTCCATGGGTAATGGTAGAGCTTTCATGGGTATAATGATAAGAGCTTCTATGGGTAATGGTAGAGCTTTCATGGGTAATGATAAGATCTTCCATGGGTAATGGTAATCCTGCACTTTGGCCTTTCTCACAATGTCTTGCCAGGCTCCACATCGCATATGGGTGCTCAAACTAAAAGTCTATATCAGGCCCTGTAAAACTGCATATCCCCACTAAAATTAAACTGAAATTTCGATATTTTCAGCTGTCCAGATGAATACATGTACTCTTGCGAGTAGGTCTAATAATGGGCGAAACCAACATTTTTGGTGCTCAGCCCACTCACAGGTGATTCGAGACCTTGCACCGGGCTGGAGGAAATTACACTATTTACAGCTTCTAAAGTCAACACTCTGAAGCACAGATTTTCACACCATATAGCTGTTACAGTTCATTGTGAACCACAGGAGAGCACTTTCATCATTGCTTATAACCTTGGATCTGTGTAGTCTGAGCAGCTTGCGATCTCTTCTTTGACAGAGGTCCTTTCTTAATGACATCTAACACCATAATAGCAGCTTCTGGCATTCTTGTACCTGCAACATATACAATAGAAAGACTAATGTAGTTGAGGGCTATCAAGAGAAGTTTATGAAACATGGTCGAACCCTTTTGTGGGTTGCAATTATTCATAGAGGAGTGGTAGAATACATCCCTGGACAGTTTCAAAGGACGCCTGTATGAAGACGGGTACAACAAGAGTTGTCGCCCATGCTTCACGAGTTCAACAGGCTCCACTACTGGAAGTGACATTTGGCTGTAGATCCATTTATACAAGCCATCCGAACTAGTCCAGAGGTTCAAAAGAGTGATAAAGACCTAAAGAACACAGGAAGGAAGCAATCAGAGATTGCTCAATTGTATGCCCCCCCTTCCGCTTTAATCCGACACTGCCCCGCCATTGTTCTGTTGTTTATTGGTTGGTGGAGGCCTAATTTGGATAATTATACAAATTCTGTTTCTGTCACTTTTTTTGCCATGCCTCACATAATACATATTCCAAGTATCAGCCAACAAGTGATAATACGATGTTTCGATGCAAGATGGTCGCCAGGGCTTTCGCCAAATCCGAAAATGTGACCTGGTTATGAGACCTACATTCCTTGGGAGTATATTGTGGTGAAATTATGAAGCGATCAGTGAACTTTGAATTTTGCACCCAATTCACTCTTTTTGGGGCAACTTCATACTTTAATTTCAGGACCTATGTTGTCTGCTTCGGAATGTAGGATAACATATAATATAGCCATTTTTCTGGTCCAAATCGGTTATGGACTGAGATCCAGCCTGGACAAATGAATATATCCCATTCACTTTAGTTTTGATAAACAAAGGGCCATAACTCTTGAAAATATAACCGAAAGCAGAGAAACTTCACGCTGCACACCAATGGGTCACTGACCACATATCATGCAAATTTCATACTTGTCCATACAATATTAACCGAGATCCAGCCCTACAAGTCTCAAAGATTTGAAGAAAAAAGGGCCATAAGTGTTGAAAATATACGCGAAATGTGGAGAAACTTCACGCTGCACAACTACAGGGCACTGACCACATATCCTGCAAATTTCATAATTGTCTATACAATATTAACCGAGATCCAGCCCGGACAAGTCCCAATTCACACAAATTTGAACAAAAAAGGGCCATAACTCTTGAAAATATATGCGAATCGCGGAGAAACTTCACGCTGCACAACTACAGGGCACTGACAACATATCCTGCAAATTTCATAATTGTCCATACAATATTAACCGAGATCCAGCCCGGACAAGTCCCAATTCACGAAGAATTCAGGAACAAAGGGCCATAACTCTTGAAAATATAAGCGAAACCTGAAGAAACTTTACGCTGCACAACTGTGGGGCACTGACCACATATCATGCAAATTTCATACTTGTCCATACAATATTAACCAAGATCCAGCCCGGACAAGTCCCATTCACAGAGATTTCAGAAAAAGGGCCACAACTCTTGAAAATTATACCCGAACTCGGAAAAAACTCAACGCTGCACATCTACGAGGCACTAGCCACATTCCATGCAAGTTTCAATCCTGTCCATCAAATATTAACCGAGATATTGCTCAGACAAGAAATTCGGACGGACAGACGGACAGACAGACGGACGGACAAAGCGATCGCTATATGCCCCCCCTCTAGTTAGAGGGGGGGCATAATAAATATTTACTCCACAACTACTGCATGAGGAAGCACTAACATGCAAAACTTCTCGGCTGCAACAGTATTAGATGTTCCAAGTTTGGCAATGCCATGTCAATCGGTTTATTAGGTAATAGGGCATGTGGATGGACAGATGCAAGTACAACTTTTTGAAATAGTTAACTTGACATGCAATTGTAATACGTGATATATATTGTGGAAATAATAATAAGTTTACCAATCCGGACTGAAATTGACATCAGAATAATATGGAAAACTACAAGTTGCTGAGTTGATCTTGTTGTAATGTAATAAATATTGGAGATACTCAAGTTTGACAGGGTTAACTTTTGCCATGATTCGTAACTTTCACTCAAGACTCTTGACTTCCGGGCAGAAGAGGCTGAAGAATGCTATTTAATTATTACATCACAACAATCAGACTTTTTTTGGAGGGCATACATGCATTCACTTGGCATAACATTGTTGTTGTTGTGCCCCTTGCATGTAGTAACTTGTATTATTGTTTGGTGTGGATATGATTGAGACTTTGTGGTGTGGCAGAAAAATCGGAAATATGGTCCTTGTTCACACCCTCACACAAGCTGGTATAGTACGGTATATCAGTTAATCACTACATGAATGCCGCATATTCTGACAAGCCAAAAGAGAGATGTACGTATATTTACTGGTGTGGTATGCATGGGGACATCTCAAGAGGTAAATCCAGCATGTCATGCAAAGTTAACGAAACTCTATAAGGAACTTTGTTTTCATTCTGAAGTAGGCCATGGCAAATGAATAGATGCCATGTGAAAAGTAACGAGCCTCGTTTCATTCTGAAGCAGGTCATAGAACATGGATAGATGTCAGGATTTTTTTAGCCACTTTTTCATCGGGGTAACCCTGATTTTAAACTATCGCAAATCGAGTTTTTGGAAAATTTTGAAATTGAGGTTTGACTGATTTTTAACATATTTTTTATCTATGGGGTGCGAAAAAAAAATCTATTAACAACGCAATAGTTGGAGTAAAGCTCTCATTTCCAGTATGTGATGAGACACCAGGACTGGGGTAAATCCTCACATTTGTATGCAAATTAAAGAATATAATGGCAACTGTGTCCAATCATATTGTTCTGCTACATAATCATGTGCACTGGTAAAGACTGAGAGATCACAAACTGATTTATAGTAAGTTAAGTGTGTGGACAGAAATATGGTTCGTTCAGCCGCTTTAGGGTAAACCAGAATTTGATAGCAAAATTGAAGGAAATGGTGTCCTTCAGTTATGGTCCTTCGAAATTATGAACTAACAAGGGTTTGGTACTGCGGGAGAATATTCTCCAGCCAGTTATTTTGATATTGTACTTCTGGAATAAAATGATGTCATTAAACTATTAGTAAATACATGTACTATAAAGGAATATACTCTAGGTGATTTGGTATGTATGCCTGTATACACAATGTACACTGCATCTCATACCTAATAATGGGTTAATATCACATATAAGAGATATAAAATAGAAAAGAAACTGAAATATGATTGAATAAATGTAGCATGATGTAAGCTCCAGTAAAATATGACCATATGGGGTTGGGCGAAGGTTAGTTTAGGAGATGGATGGTGGGGCATGGTGCCCCGAGGGTGGAACATGCTTCTATGGGTAGCGCATGGATTGAATAAGTGTAGGATCATGTAAATATGATGGTATGGGGTCGGGCGAAGCTTAGTTTAGAAGATATAGGGTTGGGCTCGGAGCCAGGGGTGGGGACATGCTCCCGGGGGTAGTGGATGGGTTGAATAAGTGTACAGAATAATCTGAGCTCCCAAACTATATGAGGGTATGGCTTCGGGAAAGTCTTAGTTTAGGAGATATAGGGGCCTCTGTATTCCATGTCTGGTTACACTCTTCTTTTTGATGGGCAGAAAAATTGTGAAGTATATTTCAACCGACGGACATTCATTGCAGAGACAATCAACTAGATCGGGAACTTTAGTGCACATGTTAGAAGAATGAGTAAAAGAAGGTTCTCGACTGTTGGCATTATGGGCATGGCGCTGGCAGTATCAAAAATTCCACTCTTCGTCTACTGCCAAGGAGTTCCAGTGTTCTCAAATTGTTTATTTTACTTTACAAACATCACAAATTGGATCTGAAGAATGTTTATCAATAACTCGGCTGCGTGAATAGAATTTGAAACTATTGCGGTGTTGGAAACTGGACCTTTGCTGCTTCATTCTCTGGTAACATTGATCAGACTTTCGGGAATTTGTCAGTTTATATGATTTGCAAAAAAAATTGATCACTCCTCTGTTTTACCACCTCAAATGTCACTCCCGGTGATCGATTTATAAAAGAATTACAGTACATGCTGTGCAGACTACATAAAGTTAGTTGTGTTGAGATTGGTGAAAAAATAATTGTCACAGCTTGACTTGCAAGAGCATCCCATAAATGTAAATAAAAATAAGTTATGGAGATGGGTGAAGCTTAGTTTGTAACTTAGAGGGTGGGACCCAAGGGGGTAATAGATCTGTCCAAAGCTGTCCATACGTGTACAAGGATTTAAGCTTTCAGACTATATGAGGTTATGTGGCGGACCGATGCAGAGTTAAGGAGATACAGGGTGGGGCTCAGTTTCCCGCAGGTGTGAGCTACCCCCCTCCCCCTTCCCCCCCTTACCAAAAGGGGTAATGGATGTGTCTTATAATACATCTGATTTTTTGTGGGCATATGAAAGTGCACAGATGACACTGTGATATGGACAATTCAGACTAGTGCACAGATGACACTGTGATATGGACAATTCAGACTAGTGCACAGATGACACTGTGATATGGACAATTCAGACTAGTGCACAGATGACACTGTGATATCGACAATTCAGACTAGTGCACAGATGACACTGTGATATGGACAATTCAGACTAGTGCACAGATGACACTGTGATATGGACAATTCAGACTAGTGCACAGATGACACTGTGATATGGACAATTCAGACTTCAAGATCATTTCATGAAGATGAAAACAGATCTATGCTTTGAATTCATGTATTTGTATGGTCGACTTTGATAGGATAGAACATATGTGTCAAATCCCCAAAAATGAAACTTCGAGAAGAGTTTCAACTGAACATATGCTTACATTTTCTTAAACCTATAGATACATAAGGATATCAACAGTTTCTTGATGAATCAGAATACCATAAATATTTTGAGATATTTTATTTCCATCATAATCTGGTCATCATAATAACGGAAATAGGGCGCAATTAGGGCGCATTTAAGGCGCAAATAGGGCGCATGAATTGAGAGGGCGCAGTTGGGGCGCAATTGGGGCGCGCGCCCTATTTGCGCCCCCAATTTTCCATTAGACTCAATATGGCTAGGGCGCAAATTAGGGCGCGTTCCAAATATGTTAATTGCGCCTTATATGCGCCCTATTAGAGAATAGGGCGCAGTTGGGGCGCAGTCTCAGGGCGCAGATAGGGCGCAGTTCGGGCGCAGTTGGGGCTCGATTAGGGCGCACTCTCAGAACAATAGCATGAATGTTGTACTGATAGGGCGCAGTTAGGGCGCATTTGGGGCGCAGTTAGGGCGGAATTAGAGCGCACTTAGGGCGCAGTTGGGGCGCAGTTAGGGTGCAGTTGGGGAACAGAACAGTATACATGTACATAAATTGAAGATTTAAGGGGAAAGATTATTATTGGCATCTACCTAGCCTAAATAAATTTCATTTTACTCTGCAGGTACATATTATCTTCATCTACAATGTGCATTCATAATAATAATACTTTATTTAACGAGGAAGGACATTTGGCGAACCAATCTTACATGAGTTCCTTCATGGTTATCATTACATTTATAAGAAAATATATGTGCATGTACTATGGTCAGCTGTTGTGGAATTGGTACATCAGGTCATCTGACACTTTCGCTCACTTTTTCTTGAGTTTTTTTCTTCAAATTACTTCTACACACATCTGAAACCCTTTACATTATCCCCTATCCACAAAACAGAGATAATTACTCACCAAAATCTTGTTAAATGGGCATGAAATCTTCAAATTCAAAATGGTTCTTTGAAAACCAATATGTCTGCCTTTCTTTTGTTAATATCAGCCAATAAGATAAAGGTCATGTGACAGTTTTGACTAATCAGATAACATGCTATTGTGCAGTTATTAGGGCGCAGATAGGGCACAGTTGGGGCGCAATTAGGGCGCAGTTGGGGCACAATTAGGGCGCACTCTGAGAATAATAGCATGAATGATGTACATGTACTGGTTGGGCGCCGTCGGGGCGCAGATTAGAAGCGATTTCTTTTTCAAGTGTGATTTTTTTTATTGAAATAATGTTATTAAAATTAAGTATGAAAGTCCAAATTTCACATTAATGAATTATTTTATAGCCCAGAATAGCGAATAAAGCAGACAGTCTGAATTTTTGGGGAAACCTTTTTTTATTAAGACATGCATGCACTTGTATGCATATGTGATTACTAGCTAAATGAATGTTGGTGAAAAAAAGTCCAGAAGGCACAAGTATACATGTAGGGTTCACTCTGAATTTTAGATAAAATTGTTATGTCCAGAAGGTGCATTTAGGTCGCAGTCTGAGTTCTCGAAAAAGTAGTTATGTCCACAGGGCGCAGATAGGGCGCAATCTGAAGTTTGGAGAAAACATCTATGTCCACAGGGCGCAAGTAGGGCGCAGTCTGAATATCAACGAAAATTTGAAACTAAACAAGGCGCAGTTAGGGCGCGCGCCCTATCTCTAGCTTCTAGGGCGCATTCCTGAAGGGCGCAATTAGGGTGCAGCAGGGTGGATGGGATGAAGAAATAGGGTGCAATTAGGGCGCAGTAGATAGACAAGGCGCAAGTAGGGCGCAATTGGGGCGCAGATGGGGCGCGCGCCCTAAATAGGGCGCGCGCCCTATTTCCGTGAGGGATAGTCAGATTTATAAGGTGTAAATAACTGAACAAATGCATACATTTTCTCGAGTCAGATTTACAAGGTGTATTAACTGAACACATGCTTACCTTTTCTTAAACCCAGTCAAATTTACAAGGTGTATCTTCAACCAATCAAGTCCGTCCTCACCAAGTGGCTTCCCTTTGGCAAATAACAGAATACTTCTTGTGACATCACTTCCTGTGTTAAATTGTAATAGGATTGACTAAATAAATCCCAACTTCTGAACATTCAATGAATGACACTTTCTTAAAAAACAGCTCTAAATGTGAAATTTAATGGACAATTAGAGCGGACTATATGCAGAATGATCATAAGAATAGTCCTGTGTTTATTGCACTGTCGCATAGTCATATGGACCCTACTCCGCAGTTTTTCACAGATTTGCTTAAAATACATGTGTAGTCCAAATACAACGCAGCAAGGAAGCAATCAGAGATTGCTCAATTGTATGCCCCCCTTCCGCTTTAATCCGACACTGCTCCACCATTGTTTTGTATTGGTCTGTGGAGGCCTAATTTGGCTAATTATAAAAATTCTGTTTCAGTCACTTTTTTCGGCATGCCTCGCATAATACATGTACATATTCCACCCGGGACTTTCGCCAAATTAAAAAATGTCGGATCTTCAGATATAACTTGTACATTGAACTACAGATCACAAAATCCGAGATTATTACATCCGAAAGGGGCATAACTCCATAAAATACTGGCCGAGACAACTATTTCCTTTGTAGGTATCTAGGCTACAACTGGATAAAAAAGTTTCCTCATAGTTGGTGGCGGTACCAAACGCAGTTAATTATATATACATGGTTATATTGAAGCATATATCACAAAATCAGAGATAACGACACCCGAAAAGGGGCATAACTCTGTGAAATAAGGGCCGAGACGAGTAGTTTTTTGTTGGCTTCTAGAATACAACAGTTTTCAAAATATAATAGCTATATCGAACACAGTTCTGCAGATGTAGTTGGTTACATTCAAGCATATAGGACAGGTTTCGATAGGCATCTGATTTAGCACTAGATAAATAAGTGTTCAAAATTTGGTGGTTGTGTCTCAAGCGGTTTTGCCTAAAATGCGGTAACGGACGGATGGACATACGGACAGACGGACGGATGGACAGATGGACAAAGCAATCTCTATATGCCCTCCTCTAATTAGAGGGGGCGGAGGGGGGGCATAATGAAATTGTGTAAAACAGAATAATTAAATTGCATAAATCAGTATGTCACTAGAAGCAATACTTTATGATTTCGCATAAATTAAAGATGGCTGCCCATCATTCCTGCCACTCAGAGGAACTGATGTGGTTACTCATTGCGAGTCTGAGATATACATCATTAAATATTTTGCATACATTAAAGATGGCCACCAAGGTTTCCACCCAATCAGAGAAACCAGAACTGTCATTTATCGCAAATCTCTTGATGCATCGATGACGTATACCAAATTTTACATCGAGCACTTGAACAGTATCAGAGATAGAACAGGTTAGGGCAATCCCGCTCTCTAAAATGGAGGTAAAAAGTGTCGTTTTTGCTCATTAAATCAGTTCACATAATGAATTCAGCAAAATCCTCTTGAGACGTACACAGACATATATATCCGCTTCAAGTGATAGTAAAAAAATAAATTGTCACGCGAAACCGTCCAATTTGCATAATAATAGGACAAACGTCTGTCGTGCTGTTTAAATAACATTGACTGGTTCTTCAATTGGCAAATTAATTTTAGGGCATGGAACAATAGATAAATGAATGCACCTGCAGTTTTGAAGCATTGGTTAATTAGGAATGAAGAGTTATTGGGCAAAAACGACCCTTTTTACCTCCATTTTAGAGAGCAGGATCACCCTAACCTGTAGAAATCATTAACGATTTCGCATAAATTAAAGATGGCCGCGAATTCTTCCACCACTCAGAGGAACTGATGTGGTTATTCATTGCAAGTCTCTTGATACATAAAGGTTTCCACCGAATCAGGGAAACTGGTTTGGTCATTCCTTTGAAGTTTCTTGACGCATCGATGATGTATACCAAGTTTCACACTGAACAGCAAAATGGTATCCGAGATACACAAGATTAATGGTTTCGCATAAATAAAAGATGGCCACCAAAGTTTCCAACCAATCGTGTATATATAATAGAGATCTGGGTCATGAGCATATGGATGTGCATTGCAAGTTTGGTGTGCCGCCCTAGGGTACATGTAAGTCGTTCTAAAGATATCTTGGTAACAAGAAAGCTGTGATGGTTTCGCATAAAATAAAGATGGTCGCCAAAGTTTCCAACCAATCGGGTCGATATACAATAGGGATCTGGGTCACGAGCATATGGATGTGCACTGCAAGTTTGGTGTGCCTAGGGTAAGTCATTATAAAGATATCTTGGTAACGAAAAAGGTGTGACAGACGGACGAACGGACGTACATGACGACGACAATATCCTTCCGTTATGTTATTTTCAAAGCAGTGAGTGAGTGAATAGAATTTAACGTCGCTTTCAATATTTTCAAAGCACTTGGGCTTGGAATGTTGTAACATCGGGACTGGGCTATACGACATCGTAAATCAACATGCAAAATTGTTGGGACAGTTTTCAATTTGGCGAATTTAGCTTACGTTTTGGGTGGATTCTTATGAAATTTCACTGCTCTGAGAAATGTCAACTCGATATTTTTTTGAAAATCTTTTATACTTGAAATGCACAGATAAACAATAGTTTCTTGGAATGTATTCAAATGATTTCATGGGTGAATGCATACCCTATGGAACACCCCAGTCCCCAGGCTGTTATGGTAATGTAAGATAGCGGGGTCACAGTGAGACTCAAGGGGTCAGATTGAGGCCCAGGGAACCAGAATGAGGCTCAGAAATCAAACTGAGGCTCAGGGGATCAGAATGGGGCTCGAGGGACCAGAAGGAGGCCCAAGAGACCAGAATGAGGCCCAGTGAACAAAACTGAGGCTCTGGGGACCAGAATGAGGCTCAGAGAACCAAACTGAGGGTCTGGGGACCTGAATGCCTCAGGGAACCAAACTGAGGCTCTGGGAATCAGAACGTGGCTCTGGGGATCAGAATGAGGCACAGTGCACCAAACTGAGGCTCTGTGAACCAGAATGAGGCTCAGGGAACCAAACTGAGGGTGCACTCCAGGGATAATTCAGTGGAGCTGGATTTTTACAGTGGGTTGTGCCTTCGGAAGCTGAAATCTTACAAAAGACAGCTAAATATCTCCCTACAAGTATATATTTTCTAAAAGAGCATGCCCATCTGATTGAAATATCAAGCATAGCAGCTATCTTACTCCACTGCAGAACCCACATGCTTCCATGTGAAATGCCCCCAACCTTTCTGGAAAATGCTCAATAATGGCCAAAAATGGGCCATATTCAGCCCAAAATCCAGAAAAATCTTCAAGAGCGAATTCCATAAGACAGACTGACCATGTTCTTTGTCTGATGGGCATATTAGAATAGCAAAGAAAACAGTATATCAACCTACCAGATTTCTGTGAAATTTGCGCGCGGTAAACACACCCCTTCTAGACAGGCAGAGCTATACAACAACAACAAGCACCTCAGTTTCGCATTTCCCCCCAATGGTACAACATGGAGTAAACTTGGCAAGCGAATGCCATATGCCCATTTGTAGAAAATAAGGCAGCCAACAATATGGTATCATAGATATGAACCCTAATAAAGTTTAGAAATATTTTCATGTGGTTCAATCTGGGGTACCCCCTTCCTCACAGAATTCCTGAGGGGCCATTGCTGCGAATACACCGGAGAGAGCATAATAAGGTACAGGGTGTACTCTGTGAAATTTGTTCTGCCTGCTCATAATAATCTGTGGGTTTGTGTGAGTGCAGTGATACAAAACACTCAATCGAGGAACACTTCAGTAAGATATTACAGGGCCATGACTAACCCCCTACCCCATCTTGATTTTCAGAGATTTTCTTCAATAAAAGTATGCAAGCTCATTCACTAACTTGACCTCTTATTTCTTTCTGCTACCAGATAGATAAAACATTTTAACCAGAAGAAAAACTTGCTGGACATCACCAACTTTCAAATAACACTAGACTGGCTGAAAAGAACATTAAATGCTGCCAAATTTGTGATAATTTTGAGTATATTCTGTCTCTGTGAAGGGAAAATGCAGCACGAACTTCAATGAAAACCTGCAAAACGCTTATAGTTTTCACTTGGTTCAATTTGTTTAAGCTATGTGTGTTGTATTCAACAGAATAAATCCATTTGACCAGGTTCCCCATGCTGAAGAACAGCAAAAGTGCCCATTCTACACTGTATCCATTGCCTGTCTATGGTCAAAGGGAGGTAACTCTCCATATAGACAAAATATGCCAATGTTGATTAATAATGCGATCTGTTGATATATATGCATATTTTTTATCAAAGCCAAGCATATTTTGTCTGTCCTTAAACTAAGTTAGTGATATTGACCATGATACATGTACTATTTTACCTTGAATAAATTAATATTTACTATAAAGCTTTCCACTGATTAGCTATAGAACCTTTGCTGTGTAGGTGGGCGTGGCTGTTCTTCCCTACACAGCTGTAGTTCCTTCCAGTCACATTTCGTCCACGAAATTTTGGCCTCCGAAACGCCTGTGTTTCGGAAGATTTAACGGCTGCACATACAAGAACACAGTAGCTGGTGATAATAAAATGTACCTCGTTATTCTCCTTGTAGTCTTTTGTCACTTCCCTCCAAGTTAGAACTCTCGGTATTCCCTCATTCATAAGTTATCATCAATTGTTCAACCTTCTCAGGGATTTGAATATTCAGCTGACTGCCATTCAACTGTCGGTGACGTAAATTTCCCTTGCACGGACTTTGCCGGAGATGGCGGTCTCTTTGAAAACAAGCCGTGGCGCATGCGTAATTATTCAGGTCAGGTCGATGACGGTCCAACGAATGCGCGTGTACGTGGGCGTGGCTAACGGAGACATTCAAAATACGAATTCAAAGTTCAATGTGTGGGATGTATTGTCTATAGGAGGAACCTTGGCTGTGAGTCGATTACAGAGCCATTCGAGACTACAGCCATTCCTGGGCTATCCACTGATATAAAATCCCAAGGCTGAAATCTGTAGGGCTTCTGTGATCTTGCATCTGACAGTCTATTGTAACGTCGTTCTAAAGTGCATTCTTTGCCTGTTTGTTGCGACGGTTTGCGACGTTGTTCTAGGATAATTCTGTGATGAGTTCTAATCTGAGAATGTATCCTATCACAAGAACATGTATTGCTATGACTAGTTGCCCCAGCCATTTGTGTCACAAGAACAGGTATCACTATGTCAAGTTGTCACAACAATTTTCATCCCCACAATTTAGACTTTCGTGTTGAATGATATAAGTTCAAATCTTATAACACTGTTAGTTTGTCAGCTTGAAGCAACAGACAAAACAAAAGTGGAAATGGCTACGATGTACAAAGCAAAACTCATGCGACTACAAAGGGAGAAAGCTGTTAGTCGTAGAATGGGAACTTGGTTAAGCAAGGGATATTCAGGGCATGCAGCTCCAGGATCTCTACACAGAAAACATGTCATATACCAACCTCATCAAGGACTCTCAGAGTGGTGAGACTCCTAGTAAACTGAGACCTAAAAAAACAAACAAAACAAGGTAATGAGGGAATTTTCTTCTCTGAATGTCAGGAAGAGAATGTGATTGTCAATTTTTCTAACTTGAAGCTGTTATTAACAGCTTTTTTGTCACATATGAATTCCCCTTGCAGCCAACCTAAACCGGATGTATTTATATAATAATTATAGTCAAGAGAATGGGCTTGTGTGCATAACAGCTACATGTACCTGTCAAAACTGCGATTTCATTTCAGACAAAGTAGAATTATTTAGTCGAGTTGCAACAGAAGATACAAAGAGAGGCCAAACTGCAGGCAGCCTTAAAGAATGCCTCTCAATACCGGTGCTAAAAACTAAGGCGGGTGTATCTCTCAACATTAAACCACCTTCGAATTCCCTCCTATATGATAAAGTGGATAAAACATGCCACACTATGACTGAATTAAACAAAGCTTCGCTACAGGAGAATGTACAATTTGTGGCGAAGGTTAAGAAGTTATTGGGAAAGGAAAATGAAGTTGATGTAGCATTTGACACATCATATAACAACAGACCGCAACAAGGTTATGAAGCAGGAATGCAATCATTTACATCAATGATTGAACTGAATACAAATAAACAGTTAGTAATAGGCATGCACACAGCAAATAAAACATGCCTGAAAAAGAAAACCTGCAAGCACACAACATGCACAAAGACTTATCCCACACACGACTCAATTTCCTCTACAGAGGCCAAAGGAACAAGAAAACTACTTGCAGATCTGCACAGCACGGGCACATTACAAGTGGAATCGGTCACCAGTGATGACAGTGCTCAACTGGGAAGTACACTCAAAAAACTTTCCAGAACTTCTGGAAATACCATCAAACATAACATTATTTTTTTGTCACAGCAAGTTCAGCAAGTGAGATCCCTTTCCTCAATTCATGGCTAAGACGGATAAGAAAACAGAGCACCATACATAGAGGAAACAAACTTTTAAGTACCGGAATCGGCGGTACTTGTCAAGGAAAAGAAAATGCAACCGAGCATTACTGCAAAATTCACTATACAGAGACAATTCTTTAACAAGTCCAGCAAATCATGCATATGCAATAAACCCACACCTGCACTGAAATCAAAAACAAATTTGTGAATGCCTCTCAGATAATTACCTCACACCAGGCATCGACTAAAGCCATAGTGGCCCCGGCATTCACCATTTGTAGCACAGATATTCCATGCAGTGTTCACATGTGCCGGCTCCATGGTTCACATTATGTAATACTGGGGACAAACGAGCAAAGCCACGCCGTTCTATTAGTGTGCCGCTCAAGTTTCGCTTTAAATTTTCTGATTTCCTGCTCAGTCAGAGCAGAAGAAAAAACAATGGACATGATTGCCGGGGCGACTTTATGACAATAATAGCTGAAAGACCAAGTATATGACATTTTTAATTATTATGTTTATTATGAATGAATAAATGAATGAAGCTTAATTAGCATTATGCTACTCTTATACAGGCATGATTACATCAACTGTGCATTTGCAAACTGTGCATTTGGGCCATAATGGAAACTAGTTCTCAAACTAATTGTGTAACCCTGGATAAATAAAGGTTCTATCTATCTATCTATCTATCTATCTATCTATCATTTGTTTCATCCACAAAATGCGCTCATTTCAAAAGAAAATAAAAAATCTGAAACTGGATGACCGAGTACCGGGCCGAGATAGGAAAATCTACATGCAAAAACTATCCTCTTGCATGAGGAGCCGGGTACGTTTAGAAATTGCACGTGCAAGAAAATCGTGCAAATCTGAAACCAAGTTTCCGACAAAGTCAAATCAGCATTAGTAAACATTGTTCCTTGTTTCTGGAACAGGCACACAGACTGCAGAAAAAGTCTCTTGCTTGCCGTGCTCACCTGAATGGTTATTCAAGTGAGTTTCTTTCATATGGAAAACATTTGGATATGTTTAGCGAGAAAGATTTCACCAAAATACAAGCGATACTAACGTAGACGTTCTGTATCGTTGCTTCGAGAAAAATTGCACATCTCCTAAACACAAATCAGTGTGAAAGTTTACATCACTGGGTGTACACTTATGCCCCAAAAAGCACCACATGGAGCTGGAACAATGCAAGTTTGTGTCATTCAGCAGCGCACTCTTCAATATTTGGTACTAGACAGTCAAGTCTTATGTTAGCAAAGACTGTAGGTCTGCATTGCAAAGAGTGAGGTCCCTTTCCTCAATTCATGGCTAAGACGGATAAGAAAACAGAGCACCATACAGAGAGGAAACAAACTTTTAAGTACCGGAATCGGCGGTACTTGTCAAGGAAAAGAAAATGCAACCGAGCATTACTGCAAAATTCACTATACAGAGACAATTCTTTAACAAGTTCAGCAAATCATGCATATGCAATAAACCCACACCTGCACTGAAATCAAAAACAAATTTGTGAATGCCTCTCAGATAATTACCTCACACCAGGCATCGACTAAAGCCATAGTGGCCCCGGCATTCACCATTTGTAGCACAGATATTCCATGCAGTGTTCACATGTGCCGGCTCCAAGGACAAATGGTTCACATTATGTAATACTGGGGACAAACGAGCACAGCCACGCCGTTCTATTAGTGTGCCGCTCAAGTTTCGCTTTAAATTTTCCGATTTCCTGCTCAGTCAGAGCAGAAGAAAAAACAATGGACATGATTGCCGGGGCGACTTTATGACAATAATAGCTGAAAGACCAAGCATATGACATTTTTAATTATTATGTTTATTATGAATGAATAAATGAATGAAGCTTAATTAGCATTATGCTACTCTTATACAGGCATGATTACATCAACTGTGCATTTGCAAACTGTGCATTTGGGCCATAATGGAAACTAGTTCTCAAACTAATTGTGTAACCCTGGATAAATAAAGGTTCTATCTATCTATCTATCTATCTATCTATCTATCATTTGTTTCATCCACAAAATGCGCTCATTTCAAAAGAAAATAAAAAATCTGAAACTGGATGACCGAGTACCGGGCCGAGATAGGAAAATCTACATGCAAAAACTATCCTCTTGCATGAGGAGCCGGGTACGTTTAGAAATTGCACGTGCAAGAAAATCGTGCAAATCTGAAACCAAGTTTCCGACAAAGTCAAATCAGCATTAGTAAACATTGTTCCTTGTTTCTGGAACAGGCACACAGACTGCAGAAAAAATCTCTTGCTTGCCGTGCTCACCTGAATGGTTATTCAAGTGAGTTTCTTTCATATGGAAAACATTTGGATATGTTTAGCGAGAAAGATTTCACCAAAATACAAGCGATACTAACGTAGACGTTCTGTATCGTTGCTTCGAGAAAAATTGCACATCTCCTAAACACAAATCAGTGTGAAAGTTTAGATCACTGGGTGTACACTTATGCCCCAAAAAGCACCACATGGAGCTGGAACAATGCAAGTTTGTGTCATTCAGCAGCGCACTCTTCAATATTTGGTACTAGACAGTCAAGTCTTATGTTAGCAAAGACTGTAGGTCTGCATTGCAAAGAGTGAGGTCCCTTTCCTCAATTCATGGCTAAGACGGATAAGAAAACAGAGCACCATACAGAGAGGAAACAAACTTTTAAGTACCGGAATCGGCGGTACTTGTCAAGGAAAAGAAAATGCAACCGAGCATTACTGCAAAATTCACTATACAGAGACAATTCTTTAACAAGTTCAGCAAATCATGCATATGCAATAAACCCACACCTGCACTGAAATCAAAAACAAATTTGTGAATGCCTCTCAGATAATTACCTCACACCAGGCATCGACTAAAGCCATAGTGGCCCCGGCATTCACCATTTGTAGCACAGATATTCCATGCAGTGTTCACATGTGCCGGCTCCAAGGACAAATGGTTCACATTATGTAATACTGGGGACAAACGAGCACAGCCACGCCGTTCTATTAGTGTGCCGCTCAAGTTTCGCTTTAAATTTTCCGATTTCCTGCTCAGTCAGAGCAGAAGAAAAAACAATGGACATGATTGCCGGGGCGACTTTATGACAATAATAGCTGAAAGACCAAGCATATGACATTTTTAATTATTATGTTTATTATGAATGAATAAATGAATGAAGCTTAATTAGCATTATGCTACTCTTATACAGGCATGATTACATCAACTGTGCATTTGCAAACTGTGCATTTGGGCCATAATGGAAACTAGTTCTCAAACTAATTGTGTAACCCTGGATAAATAAAGGTTCTATCTATCTATCTATCTATCTATCTATCTATCTATCATTTGTTTCATCCACAAAATGCGCTCATTTCAAAAGAAAATAAAAAATCTGAAACTGGATGACCGAGTACCGGGCCGAGATAGGAAAATCTACATGCAAAAACTATCCTCTTGCATGAGGAACCGGGTACGTTTAGAAATTGCACGTGCAAGAAAATCGTGCAAATCTGAAACCAAGTTTCCGACAAAGTCAAATCAGCATTAGTAAACATTGTTCCTTGTTTCTGGAACAGGCACACAGACTGCAGAAAAAATCTCTTGCTTGCCGTGCTCACCTGAATGGTTATTCAAGTGAGTTTCTTTCATATGGAAAACATTTGGATATGTTTAGCGAGAAAGATTTCACCAAAATACAAGCGATACTAACGTAGACGTTCTGTATCGTTGCTTCGAGAAAAATTGCACATCTCCTAAACACAAATCAGTGTGAAAGTTTACATCACTGGGTGTACACTTATGCCCCAAAAAGCACCACATGGAGCTGGAACAATGCAAGTTTGTGTCATTCAGCAGCGCACTCTTCAATATTTGGTACTAGACAGTCAAGTCTTATGTTAGCAAAGACTGTAGGTCTGCATTGCAAAGAGTGAGGTCCCTTTCCTCAATTCATGGCTAAGACGGATAAGAAAACAGAGCACCATACAGAGAGGAAACAAACTTTTAAGTACCGGAATCGGCGGTACTTGTCAAGGAAAAGAAAATGCAACCGAGCATTACTGCAAAATTCACTATACAGAGACAATTCTTTAACAAGTTCAGCAAATCATGCATATGCAATAAACCCACACCTGCACTGAAATCAAAAACAAATTTGTGAATGCCTCTCAGATAATTACCTCACACCAGGCATCGACTAAAGCCATAGTGGCCCCGGCATTCACCATTTGTAGCACAGATATTCCATGCAGTGTTCACATGTGCCGGCTCCAAGGACAAATGGTTCACATTATGTAATACTGGGGACAAACGAGCACAGCCACGCCGTTCTATTAGTGTGCCGCTCAAGTTTCGCTTTAAATTTTCCGATTTCCTGCTCAGTCAGAGCAGAAGAAAAAACAATGGACATGATTGCCGGGGCGACTTTATGACAATAATAGCTGAAAGCCCAAGTATATGACATTTTTAATTATTATGTTTATTATGAATGAATAAATGAATGAAGCTTAATTAGCATTATGCTACTCTTATACAGGCATGATTACATCAACTGTGCATTTGCAAACTGTGCATTTGGGGATCAGAATGAGGCTCAGCAAACCAAAGTGAGGCTCAGGGAACCAAACCGAGGCTCTGTGGATCAGAATGAGGTTCAGGGAACCAAACTGAAGCTCTGGGAATCAAAATGATGCTCTGGGAACCAAACTGAGGCTCTTGGACCAGAATGAGGCTCAGGGATCAGAACGAGGCTCAGGGAACCAACCTGAGACTCAGGGAAGCAAACTGAGGCTCTGGGGACCAGAATGAGGTACAGGGAACCAAACGGAGGCTCAAGAAACCAGAAGGAGGCTTGGGTATCAGAAGGAGGCTCAGGAAACCAAACTGAGGCTGTGGGTATCAGAACGAGTCTGTGGGTATGAGAACGAGGCTCTGGGTATCAGAACGAGGCTCTGGGGATCAGAATGAGGCTCAGGGAAGCAAACTGAGGCGCTGGGGACCAGAAGGAGGCTCAGGAAACCAAACTAAGGCTCAGGGAACCAGATTGAGACTCAGGGGATCAGAACGAAGCTCAGGGAACCAGAAGAAGGCTTGGGTATCAGAAGGAGGCTCAGGAAACCAAATTGAGGCCCAAGGAATCAGAATGAGGCTCATGGAGTCAGAATTAGGCCCAGGGAACCAAACTGAGGATCAGAAAACCAGAGGGAGTCTCCGGGAACCAGAATGAGGCTCAGAAATCCAAATTTACCAGGAGGACCTAGGAGACCAGATTGAGGCTCAGGAAACTAGAGTGAGGACCAGTGAGTGGGTAAATACAACTATTTCAGTTATATCAAATAGGACTATTCCACTTATATCACGACGTTTGGGAACCATTCTTTTTCACACCCAGAAATCACATGAGTAGGATCCTATCCCTTTTCTCACCCAGGAACCCCACATTGCCCCAATTAGTCGCCTCTTACGACAAGTTCTTTCAGGGGCTGAGGCCTATTCTTACCATGACCTGAGGCTCAGGGGACCATATTGAGGCTCAGGGAACCAGAATGAGGCTCAAGGCCCCAATGAATGGAGGTACTACAGGGTAGCTGCTGTGTATGGGTGCACTATGATTAGCGTGGGGTGATTATCAACTTAGAGGATAGAGGGCGAGTCATAAGACAGCAGGGAGGCAGGGTGGGGGTGCACCAAACCCTTGGGGTTGAGATTTGGCAGTTGATCATCAGCAAATCTTCAGTTTTACTCAACAAAATATGTGTATGCTATCTGGATATTACTTACGTTTTGAGGTTTTGTCAGGAAAATGAACGTTCACTCGGATGTTGATATCTTTGTCTGTGATGTCCTCGTTTTCATACTTGTGGGGTGGATAGTGGCGATTGCCTCCCCTGGAAAAAAACAACCATATTTACTTAGAATTTATCAATAAACTATATTGCATACCACCAGTAAATCCTCCAATAATTCATTCATCCTGTCAAAATTCAATCACCCCAATTCTGTAGGCAAAATTCAATCAGTCGATAACATAAACTTGATCACTCTCTAAAATCATTAAAATAATGAAGGGTTTGTCTACTGTGACACTCAATGTTATTTAAATCGAATGGTGACGGCTAGTTTTAGAGGTGGTGGAAGCCGGAGTACCTGGAGAGAATCACCGCCCATTACCATGTATCTGGCCAACTGTCACACATGCGCCATCAGGGCCCAAACCCAAGCTGGTTCAGCGGTGTGAGACCAGTGATCACCAGTAAAATGCCTTAGACCACTCCGCCACCAAGGGCCCTTTAAATTAGGGCTGTTCCATTTAAAAAGGTATGGGAGGGGAGGAAGGCACTCAATATATTATTCTATGGATCATGGGAGGGAATTCCCTTCAATCAATGTTACAACACTGGGAAGGCCAATAATATTTCTATGGGTGGTGGGGTATAATTCAAAGCTGCCTTCCGCCCCTCCCATACCTTTTTAAATGGAACAGCCCTTATTGGTGACATGCTGGGCATCACTTTTAATTTTAGCAAGGCTGTCACAAAATAAACAATTTACTCATTGTTCTGGAGTAAAACATCTATTGATATCCTACCTCTTGACACTGGCCAGTCACTCCAAACATGATCCTGCCAGAGTGTGCTTACTTAACTTGAGAAATTTCACACACTCTTCATAAAGCTCACTCCCTGGATATGTACTCTCACATAGTAACCACAGTAGATGCCATCCTCTCTCCTCACTCAGTCTGCATGATGATTGTTTGAAAACAAACAGGTCAATATTGAAGAGAATGCTTTAAATGTGATTAAACTTACTGAGGTTTTTATTTGGCAGGTCTGGAAAATTTTGTACACATTAAGGAAAAATAAACAAATTTCTGAAAAATATTCATATATTGTTAGAGGGAATTTCTGCCAAATTAATACTCAATTTATCAGGCTTTAATCTTGTCAGAAAATAATTGTTAAAATAATTGAGCACATATGCTAGCTGTATTGCCTCTCCGTGCTCGAAATTGACCACAATATGGTAGAATCTGATATACTCACACATCAGGGTTCTGGGTGATCTGTTTTATGACGTGACATAACACTTTATCCCGGATGTATCTCTGAAAGATCGTAGTCAACATGAAATGAAATGAAGCTTCATGAAATGTTTGGAGGTGGTTAGATCAAGAGAATCTTGATTATGGCAGATCTTTCATGTAAGAGTCCAGTATTCAGGCCTCAATATAACTGAAAAATAACGTCTTAATGCATTATCGTGCCCAGAAAGACTATTGTTCTGCTTGTACTCATGACTCTTACATGGAGGATTGGCCTAACTCATGGTTTTGTCATTATACTGGTCATGGAAAAAATTATACAATAGAGATTTAGAGGGCATGCATGGGGTGGGGGCAGGATTCTTGTGCTCTGGTATGGCACCTTATAATGCAATGCATGCATTACCATCCTACTATGTTCTGGATCCATCTTTATGTGGAACATAAACAATGGTATGATGAGTCATGACCTCTTAGCACCAGACAATTCAAGAGAAAAGTAACTATTACCCATGAATAGGAGGTCTTTTGTAAGGATAAATTATTTTATCTTGTATCCTCTGTCGAAAGTGCTAAGACCGGACTCTCAATAATTCGTATCCATATTCAATACGTGTTCACTTCATTAGCCTCGTATTTCATAAAGAAGAACCATTTTAGGTCCAATCCTATTGCTCCACATGTTTCTAGCCAATAATTCATAGTCCGGCCCCCATTTAATCCTTCGCCCCATGCCATTTGTTGTGACAGACAAAATTGCTTCCCTTTACTCATTGCATGTTTCAGGGAAATAACCCATCTTGGACATTTTAACACTTCTCATCCCAGTTCAGCATGTAAGTCCTTTTTTCTCAGTGTTTTTCATAATTACAAAAAATGTATTACAGCTGCATCCATCCATTGAAGACAGGAAGTACAGTACAGGAAAGAATTGAGCTCAATAAAAATCAACCCGATCTTGTCCCTATCTTGTCACTGTGTTAACATCATGCTGTCCCGATTTTGACCTGGTCTTGTCCCGGTTGAAAAATCGAGACAACATCGTGACAGCATCATGACGTCCCGATCATGGTCCGATCTTGTCCCGATCTTGTCCTGATCTTGTCACCGTGTTGGTCCGATGTTGTCCCGATTATTTGTCCCGATTTTCTCACCCTCTGATTCTCTTCCCATTCCTACAAAGTAACCTGGAAACCCTGGCACTAATATGTTGTACAATTGAGGTTATTTTTCTGATCCTTAAATCTGATATGCTGGGGCCAAACAACATCCTGTACGGCCTGTGGCACCGGGTATAGCATATGCCTGTGAGTACCGTTCACACCCGTGTGTCTCCAGCGCGTCAAAACGAACATAAATCTGCATGGTACATGTTTGGATATAGTGATCAAACATATTTTCATTTGTATTTCATTTCTTGTCACCTTTCGACACAATTCGGTTATATTTCGTTCAAACTCCGTTCATCCTTTTGCGTTCATTCCGGTTCGTTCTCATAAATCATTAAATGTAAACGTGTGTAATAAATTATTTTGTCGTATCGTCGGTCACATTCACGGAGAACAGTAGTTGAAAATGGCAACTTCATGGATTTCCAACTTCAAGAAAACAACGAAGATCGATCTTCATCATACCCAGATTCACAGAGATGTTTCTTCTTTCTATTACAATCAACTTTATATTAGATCTAAAAACATAATTTTATATGCTCTAAATTGGGGTAGGGAATGAAATCTTTCGTGACGTCTGCACGAAAGAGTGCTCTCGCCAAGGTCCGCGCGAGGTCACAGCAGGTCTTCAATTTCACATTCCGGTTTTCTCGTCCAAAAAATGAATGCTTTATGCAAGAATTTCATCCATTCATGCTAGATCTGTATTCTATTTGCGTTTCACAATATGATCTGTTATGAACTGTTTATAAGATTGGGCGATATGAGAAAAGAAAAAGTTATTCAAAATTGTTTAATAATATTTTTTATCAGAATATTTATCTTATATATTCTTCTGTGCTATCGGTAAAATTATTTTGCATTCTTCTCGTTTGTTATCACATTAGTCCAGACAAATTTTTAGTATTATGTAAATATTTAGAAAGAATGGTCTAATAAGTTGTTTCTCCGTGATATCTTCCGTACATAAGCGACAGGTTTCCGCAACACAATTTTATTGAGGACGGAAAACATCTTTGGAATGTACCTTGTAAGCCTCGATGAGAACGAATATTTTTTTATACCATCCAGGATAATATTAATTAAGTATTTTATCAACTATTTTTCCTTTTGTTAGACCCACCCGATTACATTTCGATTTTTGATTGATTGAAATTGTAGTCCCCTCCCCATTCGGATTTCGCGGCCCACCAACTCAATGTTCTATTTAAATTTCACGGTACATTTCTTCGTTCATTTACGATCTTTTGCAGCGCTGGATATTAAAATAAATAATGAAATAATAAATAACAATGAGAGAGCAGATGGAGATATAAATGGAAGTACTAAAGATTTCATTTCAAGATATGTGGTATTTTATATTTTCTCATGTCTCGCAAAACGGGATTCATTTTTTTGTTAATTTGAGCTCTAGGCTTAATTTAAAGTGTCACTATTATTATATTGGTAATATACTCTAACTTCGTAATGGGGATTAGATCAGCATGTACCCCATGTGAAATGTTGTTCTTTTATTCCGTTGTTAAGTATTGCAGGGGGGGGCTCTTAATTCTGAGTACAACAAAAATTTATACATTCGTCTCACAAACAAACAAAAGACGCCGACTATAACAGAATCTTGGGACAACAAGCCATGTAGTTGTTATAGTATTTTGAAAAGCAATTCATCTGTAATCACACTATGGAAGTGAACAGTAGGTGATCATACTTTAAAAGCACCGCACGGGTAGGACTACGGTACGTGGTGTGGCTGTTTTCAGGGGCATAGCTCTGCAGGGACCACGTTGGGCTTTTCGTCGCCGGAGTGGACATATCAGTACATATGTAAACATTTAACTATACGGGTTTGTGAGCCATTCTGTCAGTCATCCAACTTTATTTACAAGCAAACATGTACGGCCGATTAAAGTTTAACTGCAGCAGCGGGCAGTCCACTGCGGTAGTCCAAACTTCGCTCACTCCGTCCGTTCAATCACTGGATCGTCATCGTGTTAACAACATGACGTCCCGATGTCGTCCCGATGCCGTCCCGATGTCATCCCGATGTCGTCCTTGTAACAAGGCCGGGACAAAACCGGGACAAGATCAGGACAAGAATCGGGTTATCATCATGTTAACATCGTGTCAGCCAAGTATTGAGTTCATTTCTTTCACGTACTGTAGTACATTGACCCGCTATTGTCAGAATTCAGTCACCCTATTAGAATCCAATCATCCCCAAAGGTTGAGGCAAAAAAGTTGTTCAGTTGTTCTATTAACTTTGATTACCCTTGCCTGATTTTGGAACATTCTGTCAACTTCTAATAAATTTGATCACCCCCAGACTTGCTGGCGGATCGTTTCACTTCTTGTGATTAAATTCCTACGAAGTAGGCTCTCATTCACAAAATGTCCGGTAATGAGTGAGTTAGTGAATGAGTCAGTCCATCTGTATCCTTTTTCCGGCAAAAGAAGGAGAACCATTGACATTAGAACCTTGATTTTTGGCATGAACATGCATAATTAAGGGACTGTTACCAACAAGTTCTGAGTTGACCTACTTAGATGACCTATAAGCCTCAAAATTGGCAAAAACATGTCCTAATGCCTACCCTATATCGTAGGTCCTGTGACGTTATCACACTGCCATGTTATTATGGGAATTACTATACAATGTTGTTAGCAGACAACTACATGTAAAAACATTATTGGACATGATAGAAATGGTACTTTTCTGAAACCCACATGAAACCAAACCATGCTCTAATGAGGGAGAGGTGTATACTGACATTCCTGATGGCAGGTTCTATGATAGTAGCACTAACAAGATCTCGATCATCCACTCGATCAGACACGGGGGCATCACCCATATACTGCAATATTGCTGGTTTAACGTCAAGGAATTCAAAAGCAAATCACAAGTTGAAAATAGATTTGGAACACATAAATTCAGTAACACTGCAAAACTTTCAGGTTCCATAAAATGAAGGGCACTTCATTCTTTTAAGTTAAAAGTACTGTAATGTGCCAAATATACATCATATGGAAACAAGCTGTGACTCCTGTCACACCAGGGGGCATAACTCACAAAACTTCAGAAAGGGGAGATAATGTATTTTCTTCAATTTTTGCTTCTGATAGTTTACATATCTGTAATATTATATATTTTGACAGATTATTTACTGCAGATTTCTCTAAAAGACTGCTCTGAGTTTAAGTAATGATATGATTTCAGATAAAAGAATTTATGCACATTTACGTAGAAAAGGGTCAAATTTTTTAAATCAGTCACCATTTTAAGTTTACCCATGATGCTTTGCTTGTAAAGCAAGGCTCAAATATAGTCATAATCTGTAAGTTAGAGCTCTTCATCCACAAGCCACAGATAAAATGAACTTTGGGGTGGGATGGGGTGGGGGAGGGTGGATTCCAAAGCTTCAATGAAATCAGAGTATGATGGTCAAATTGAAGGATACAAGTGAAGGCTGCACAGGCAGCTCCGTGTGTATCAGGTCGGATCTGAAGTTTACGAAGTAATGGTCTCTTCAGTTGATCTTTGGTATGTAGCCAGCTTGAGCTGTTGCCAGACTTTCTTTTGAATGAAGCCTTGGACAGAAATTTGGAAACACTGCCCTCTCCAGATTTTCTGGAAGAATAAAAATAAAATATATATACAAATTCTGAATATGATTTCAAGCTTTCATACGCAGCTATACTTTCTTGGAGCTAGTGAAAGTATTAACAATTTAAGAACAAGATCTAAGTAAAATGAATTATTTTATTAGATTCTCAATGTAGTCTTTAATACTTTTCAAAATTATGTGATACAGAAACTATATCAGTCAGAAATTTGATCTATTTCCTAATCAGAATACCAGAATGTATAGGATGATTGTGCTAATATCACAATGACCATCATGTTAGAGATATCCACATATATTTTCTGCTGGCCGCTTTAACATGGCACCCTGTGACCCAATATGCAACCCTCATACGTAAATTCAAATTCAGTTATACCTGAAATGCTGTTTGGCATAGTTTTCAAGTGTGTACTGGCCACTTGTTCGATTAGTTTCAGAGGATAGTCCCCCTTCTTTCTTCAGTTGAACAGACAGTAAGCCCTGGTGCACAAAGAATTCAGACTGTGGATTTAACAACATGAACAAATCAAAATGAACACTTTTCAACTTCAAACAGATTATGCAATTTTTCACATGTGTTGGAAATTTAATTGCTAATAAACTCAATAAATTTAATTTGGACCTTTTATATACAAACTGGCTAAATATAATTGACTAATGTTCCTTCCATTTTCTTCACAGGCCAATGAAAATGCGGGATTTCTTTTTGAAAATTTGAATTGACCAATCAAATTCATTGCAAAATCCCATGGAAGAACTCCTCCTGGTCAATATCTATTACATGTACTTGTATGTGCATAATTAATTTAATTATGTTGAAATGGAACGCTAGCATCATACTTACATGTAGGTTAAGTTCTATACTATCAAGATTACAGAGATATTATATAAGTACCAGAAAGTCTGCTGATGGCTCAACAGTCGTTGTTAGAATATAGACATCATGTTGTGACAGTGTTCCCTGCTGTCCTGTTCTCTTACACATCCCCGAGACATCGGAGGCCTGATTAAAAAAGAGAGAAATTTGTTTCTGAAACAATTATCTAGCATGTCGCACAATATTCGCTTAGAACATCTCTCACTAATGAGAGTTGAGAACAATAGATTCACTATTTCATCTGCTGATAATGATCCGCACTACTGGGGTACAAATTTCTATCCAAAAATATGGTCTGGCACCAGTTTTTCTTATTAATTTGATCTATGTACATTTCTGAAATTTCTGAAACTTTATCGTCTCAGGCCAACAAATAGAACCCATATAGACAGAAATCGCCATCACATGATATGTTCGACTTTTGGAAAGGGCGGCATATATCGAAAGTGAAAGTGCTATTATTTTGTCATCAGTCTGATAAACGTGTCGGTAATTCCAACAATACTTTTATGTCACTGGATTATTACATAAGTTTTTTAACTGACTTTAAGGGAAATGTCAGAGAATATGGTCTGAACTCTAAAAGTGGAAGAGAGGAACACAGACTCAATCTTACCAAAATTGGAGGCATTATCTAGAGCTACACCAAATATTGATCGTTGTTTGAGTCCATCCACAAACAGAAGCAATAGGTTGAACATGTCATCACAGTGTGGGGAAGTGATGATGTAGTGCTCTCCCTAGACGGTGATATCGTCAACATCTGTCTGCTGAAAATACAAATGAAAAATTCTTTCTTATTCATGGAAATACTTCTCGCCAGATAAGATACATGTAGGCATAATCAGTTTCCTGACAAATAAATTATTACATAGTTCTAGGTCATACTTATTCATTAATATGATGTGTATTGACTTTATCAGTTGAAGTGAGTGCACATGTATTATCTACCAGACTTGAGAGGTTTAACTGTTGTCAATGCTCACAGTTGACCAAATGTTGATTCCCCTTTTAGCTAATTATCCAAACATGCACTTAAGCTGGTGGAAGAAAACCTTGCTGTGAACTGCAGATGAATGAATGATATCAACAGTTGACAATGATGGAGGAATTATAGGCTAGCCATACCAACAGAACATATGTACAGTCTAGCCTCAGTGTAAGGTGCCTTGATATAGCCTGGATTTTGATATACGGCCAGTATTATTGTCCCCCAAATAAATAAATGCATATCATTTCAACCATTCTATTTAAGGCTTGACATCTATAAGGTGGTTCAAATTTGGTCTCACAAAACAAGCATTTTGGGATCACTATTTCAATCTTTAATCTTTTAATCAAGACCACAGAATTATAAAATTTGATAAAATGCCAACAAGTGCATACATGTAGTATATGACTGTGAAATGTCACATCTAAACATGTTTAACTGGAATTTTCAGCATCAAACATGTCAAAATACTGTACATGTAAGAAGAAAGAAAAAAAAGTCTAGATCACTAAGAAAATATAATACAGCTCCAGCCATATCCTACTCATGTTCAGTGACCTGGAATACACCACTATACAACTTCTCTGTGTTCAAATCAGTCAATTTTCATTTTGGGAATAACGTTCCCTTGCAAGTTGCCAGAATCGTGCCTTTAGGGTAAAGGTAACACCACCAAAACTATTTCGGC